>JABEVS010000246.1:49886-97639 GCA_018290735.1 Coelastrella sp. MACC-549 | reverse complement strand
GTCTCTTGTAGCAAACGTGTTGTGAACGATTGCGACCGGAAGGAGGGCCAACACGCCCGTACACGGTGCTACACGTACACGTGTGTAATGTTGTACGACCCATGTTTACACGCAGCGTTTTGTTACATGAAATTACAAAGCGATAATCGTATGCACAAATTTAGAGACGTAGTAGGGTTTAAGAAGACTGCAGGAACAATTCAAGTTAGCTGATTGCGCAGCGTTGAGGCACATTTCGGGCATGTCAAAAGGGCATAGCTGCTTCCAAAGTATGTCGGATTAATTCTCAGAGCAGATTGCAATCTGCATCAGTTGATGCTTGACTGTGTGGCTGCATGTTGACATGCAACTGCATTTGCACTGGTGCCAGCTGATGGTGGACACAACCTTGGCAGTTGTGCCAGTGGCCCGATTGTTGTTCAACATGCCTCAGATGATATCTCTGATCAGGAATAGTCTGATATATATTGTATATACAAGCAACAGCAGGCTGTCCCAGGGATCCCTGGGCTTGGCTTCGGAGCCAAAGCTGCAACGGTTCCCGGCAGGCCTGAAGGCCCACCCCCCTGAGCATCCTGCCGCCCAGCATCGCCCCTCGTCCCGGGCGCGAGGTGTACAGCGGGGTCCGTCAGAATTTGCCAGGGGTCCGGTAGGGATCCCCTACCCCGGCTGGTGCAGTCGCTGCACAGGGCTGGTGGCGAGACAGCAGCGGCTGAATGCCATGGTAAAGTCGTGTCATCGTCATAATGTTGGTATTAAAGTAGATGGGTATTTTAGGGGGTTCTGGCTGGCCAGGTGGGCGGAGGATAGTTGGGAGGCCACATTACTTTCCTTCTGCACTACAAGTGACTTCCTGTTTGACACTTTACAGCCTCCCCATAGCCTAGGCAACAAACATGATTGTGATCACAATGTACTACGACTATAAGACGGTGATGACTGAGTGTGTTTCCATTGCTTTGTACGCACTACGTGGTGTGTTTTGCCTGTATACATACTACTCATCTCACTTAGTGGCTGCTGTCAAGGCTATAGCCTAGCTAGCATGCGCCAGGCTGGAGACAAAACCCTGGCGACTCCCACGAACGGTGCAAACTGCCTTGATTGCGGATCAAAAGCTTATTGCAACGCTCGACGAGCTCAAGGAGCAGCCTTGACCAGTGCACGGCCTAGCGCGCTACTGCACTCCGCTTTTCCCCGCGTTAGCAGCATAAAGTGCTGACAAGTTGCCTGCGATTGTAGTAGTCAGTTGACTCAGCTTTAACTAGCAGTACGTAACTGCCACTGAGTACAGGCGACGCAATGCTCCCGTTGGCACAACATCAACACATGCAAGCAAGCCTTACAGCTATCTCAGCACACACTAATCAGCACATGTGCACCTACATCTTGGTGACGATATGTTACTGTCTTGAAAGCCACAACCCGGCTGCCATCTGTTGCTGCTGCTGCGCTGCATGCATGCACCATGACTGGCTCAGATGGCCTTGATCAGACAAGGACAGACTAACAGAAACCGGTTTCCCCTTGAAGCTCTTTGAGGCGGGCAAGCATTGGTAGTAACACCTCCTGATATCACGAGGCGGAATGAAATAAGTATTGTAGTACATTATGTACTATAGGTGAGGCTCACACAGACTCTACCTGAACACTGCTCAGGCTCTCCTCTTGCAACTGCCTGCAGTCCTGTGCACTGATGTTTGGGCAGCCTTGCACTACAACTTGCCTAGCGGCCTTACTGAAAACTAGCTTGCGAAGTTGCTCTGTGGCCAGGTCATGGCAATTCACCAGCTCTATGCACTGCAGGTCAGGCAGTCTTGTAGGTAAACACGCAAGCATATCATCATGCACCAGAAAGCCACCTAAGCGCATGGTGCCGCGCAAGCGCAAGTGCCTGAGGCTGGACTGATTCCTCCATATCAGCATGTCCTCTTCTGTAGTGTATGTCTTGTCGAGGTCACGTTTGGCCTGCAGGAAAGAATGAAGGCGAGCAACACAGCGCTTATCAGGTTTACAGGATCACACAAATACCAAACCTTTGTTGGCAATCACAATAACACACTGAAACTGCCAGCTGTGAGCACATTGTTCATACTCTGGGTTAGCCGAGTATGATTGCGGGTACAATGCGTGCACTGGCACCATTAGCAGATGGCTGACACTATACATGCCCCTGTGGAACTACATTGACCTTCACTTACACTGAATGGCAGTGTCATTACTAGCTTGGTCAAGTGAGGTAGGTGTTGCAGCCCTGCTGTTGAGAGGTGCGTGCCTGTAAGGTTGCCGATCATCTCCACGTGTAAGCTTGTCAGATCGGACAGCAGAGCCAGACTGATGTATGCTGAGTGTCTGACAAGCGCAAATATGTTGACTGCCAGCAGCTGCAGGTGATTCAAGCCTGCCAGGGCTTCATGACCTGCCGCAGGGTGCTCGGCGATAAACTTAGCTGGTAGGTCAAGCTGTCCCAAGTCGTAATCCAACTGCATGCCAAGATTGAAGAGTAGGTGTCAGGGATGATGTTTGTTCACAAGTACTGGCTTTGAGGCAGATTGCAGAAAGGTAAGTAGTGAGCATTGATATCAATGTGGACGCTGACCACAAGTAAGATCTTGCTTCACAACAGAAGTGCTCACCACAGGTGACTGCTGGCTTTCAAGCATATGGCAGCCACTGATGCACCAGGATAAAGAATGTTCTTCTGTAGGAGTCTTCGAGGTCAAGTGCCGCCCTAATGCTACTCACGTCTCTCAGTTGTGTCAGGTTTGGCGCCAGGGTTGCCACAGGTGCCTTGCACAGGACTCCTGCCACAAGCTTCTGAAGGGTGCCCAGCTGTGGCGGTGAAGCACGCGCACTGCTATCACCACCACTTCCACCATTTGGTGATGGGTGTGGGGCATTCTGCATCTGCCAAGCAGTTGCTGCTGTGAGGGAATCCTGCATCATCATCACTGGTCTGTGGTTTTCCTCTATCACCAAGCTATCCAGTCGCAGCTGTGTCAGCTGAGTACACGCCGACAGCGGTGAGAGCTGGCTGGACGTGATGTACTCATCTGGGTAGTAGTGCAGGCACAACGTGCACAAGTGCTGCAGTTGGCTGAGTACCTCAAAGTCCACCTCCCCTGCTGAACAGAAGAAAATGTCCAAGCAGGTAAGCCCCACAAAATCAGCAACCCAAGTCAAGTTCCATATATCCTGGCAGTCGTTGTCAAACCCAAAACATCTCAGGTGTCTAAGATTGGGCACTGCTTTTGCCGTGTGTTCAGTGTCTGGTACACTGTCAATGCTGCTGCCCACTGTCCTAGTGCCCATGATCAGCTGTGTCAAGGCTGTTAATGGCTGGATGGCTGCTTGCCAGCACTGACGGTTAATGGTGCATCTGTCAATGCTGTAGCCACGCGGCTTGCTGTGCTGCAGGGTAAGGCTTTGAAGGTTGCTTTGAGCAGCCACAAACGACCACAGGAGCTGCTGTTGTTCTGCTGTTCTGGGTGATGTAGCTTCTGTGGACGTGAGCAACTTGTGGCAGGACACATCCAGCTCTAATGCTGTGAGAGAAGTCAGACCTTCAAACATGCATATACAAGTACTTCACCCAGCCGTGACGAGAGTGAGTAAGCTGATGAGACCGGAATAGTTGTATATGGTGTGCTAATGTGCTTGAAATCTGTTGCTGGAGGTGGCCGCAACAAGGAATAATGGTAGCAGTGGTTGCAGCATACTTGGGCAGCAAAGTGCTGTGCCAGTGGGTTGATCAAGGATTACACGTCAGCATGCCGAAGAAGGCTGATGCAACAGCAGGTTGTCACCTTGCAGCTGCTGGTGTTCAACGCATTCAACACCCACAGTCATAATTGACTTATCACAGCATGCAGCAGACACAGTCACTCACCTGGCACCTGCTGCATCTCATCATTGCTTTGGACATCACATCGGTGACCAGACAGCTGGAGCCGGACTATACCATCAGCCGTCATCGACACTGCACCTAGCACATTGAGTTGACTCAGGTGGCAGGACAGCTCTTGAAGATGGGGATAGCTGTGTGGTGGGCTGAAGAGTGGGAGCAGCTGGGCTACCGTCTGTAGGGCCTTTACGTCCAAAGCCCGTACATGCTTGCTGCTGATCACCAACGCAGTTGTTGTATTCCGTGGTAGGCGGAGTTTTATGCCTGTTGCACCTACTGCGTCCAGCAATCTATGGCAGCACTGTCGTAGCTGCAGCTTGGCATGGATCGGGAGAGCAAGCGCAAGCTGTCTCAAAAAATCATTTGGCAACCGATCCATTGAACTAGAGGATGCAGATGCTGCACTGCCGTAAGCCTTGATGTGCATAGGATGTGGACAGATGTGATGGCACTGTGAAAACCGCTGCCACTGCTTGTGATCATGTGGCTGGAACTGGAGTGGAATGCAGTCGATGTCAATAATCGATCACGAGTGCAAGCTGTTGGGTGGCAGGTTTGGAGGCCCAGTCCTATCACGACGGGGTTAAAACGGTCACACGGTGGTCAACGTTCAAGAGACCCCGCCCTAACAACATGTTGCTCACGATTGCTGTATATGAATATACGCGGAAAGCATGCACAAGGGTACGACCTATGCGTGATGACATGGCAATACGTTGAATGCGCTCGATGGTGGCACAATGGCTGTGTTTGATGGCACAAAAGGTGGCATTGAAGAAGACTCTTTGGCGTTTGCTGCTCGGGTTGCCTTGCCACTGCTGCTGGTGACGATTTTGGTTGTCCTGTGGCTTCTCCCCGGCTTGATTGCTCGCGCAGCCAAATGGATAATATTCAGATATGGAGAAATATACATCAAGAAGACATGCACGCACAGAAATGCTCACTTTGCGGCAACATCAAGGGGTAAGCATGGGACCTGCTTCCGACAGCACTTCTGCTTCCCAGTTATCCGTGGATGTGTGCATGATAGCACTTGGCCAAGAAAGTGCAACAATACAATGATCTGTGGCTCATCGTAGCCATCTCTGTTCTGATGGCAGTCAATGTCGATGGATGGCTAGCAGGCAGTACTGCTGTATTGCAGTCTTCAATGCTGTTGGCACACTTTGGCAGCTGCAGCAGCATCCGTACATGCATGCTGTCTCTGGCATGCACATTGACGAGGGCTTTGAGATGCTGCAAGCCGCAGTCTGCCAGCGAGCACTTGGAGGCTTTTGTTGTTGACTCTGCAATGCAGGGTTCCACCTCAAACAGTTCACTGCAGACTCCAACAGCCTTAAGCTTAACCAAGGGCAATACGAGATTTCACACCTTGATGTGGCTGAAGCTGAGCTCATTTGGCCGAGCTGGCAGCACCAGCGACTGCAGCTACTTATCAAGGGCTTGCAGCTTGACTTGCTGCAGCGGCAGATGCCACTGGTGCGTCACAGGCCACTCCTGCAGCAGGACCGGCAATGCTGTCTGCTCGCAAGTGAATTCTGTCGTAGCAGCACAGTACAAGCAAATCAGCTGCATTCAACATATTGTCATCGCCACTGCACCTGCCCTGCAGGCAGCTGTTTCCGCTCCTGACCCAGCAGCAGGACAGCTGGAGGTGCTTGAGCAGCTGCTGTGGCACGGTAAAGACAGCGCAGCCAGCAGGTACAGCCAGGGAACATCGTGGTTGCGCGCTTGGCTGTTGAAGGCTGCCCTTGGGCGCGTTGAACTGCAGCTGGAACACTGCTGTGTTCTCTACGTCGTGCCTGGGCAGCTAGGTCCTACTGCTATTGGGCATGCCAACCCCCAGAAGGATGGCGTAGTAATAAGTGTGCGCTCCATCTCCTTAGCACCTGCAGCAACAGCAGGGCATGCTGCTGGGAATGCAGCAGTTGATGGTGCTGACACAAAGCCAAGCAGACCCTTCAGATCAGGTGAGAGGCGTCGTGGCACTGCATTCTGCGTTGTGCTATCAGGCCTTTGCACCTGATGTCTAGTAATAGCATCCAGCCCCCTCCAATCATCATACTGACGGGTAAGTAATTCTACTTGTTCCACTGGTCGCCTATTCCTGCCAGGGCAATTAATCAGTGGCAAGCAGCAGCTTGTCAGTCAGCTGAAGGTAGCAGGAGTGACACTAGCAGTTGTGTCATCTCACGGCCATGCAAGGCCTTCTGTGGCGGGCTCTGCAGCAGCATCTGCCTCCTGCCACAGCAGCAGCCATTGCATTGGGCCCGCGGCAGCTGACATTGCAGCTTGTGTCAGCCATCACAGCTGGCAGCAGGTGCATGTCCTGTTGAGGCAATGGCAGTGCTGCATCAGCATGCACACAGCGGCAGACCAGGTTGCAGGTTTAAGAGCGCAGCAGCAAGCAGCCACTGCTGATGCCGAGCTCATAACCCCTCATCATCGTCTGCCAGCAGCTGTTTCTATCCGATATCGCGCTGCAGGAGCGGCAGAGGTGAGAACAACCCTGCAAGCAGCGAGTAGGTGCTGTATGCCATGTCACTGAGCAGGGTGCTGGGCAGGGTTGAGCCTGGCTGCAAACAACACAAATGCACAACAGACTGGTTAGACAATTGCACAGCTGCTGCTGGGCTCCTGCTTGCAGATGGATGGCACACACTCTGACGACCGTCAAGCGCCCAGCCACAATAAGCCAGGTAGCTTCCTGGGAAAGCTACACGCAGTGATTGAGATGAAAAGCCTTGTGGTTTCTATGCCACCTGCGGCAGCAGCAATCACCAGCAGGCTACTCACAAGGTAGGAAAGCCAATGGGTCACTGCTGCCTAGAGCGGCAGTTGGGGGGTCACCTGCTGTTACTGATCATCCATCATCATCATCATGAATAGAAGTTAATTAAACAGCCGTTGCAAATGGCAAAGGCATCGTCCAGGACAGAGGTGGGCTCTGTGTTGTGAGTTCTTGCTGCAATGCTGCCTGTCTACAGGCACAATCAGTACATGCTACTAAGTCCCATATGGTCTGTGCGGCCGCAACAGACAGTATCAGCATCTCCAACCACTTGGTGGCAGCATGCGTGTAGAGTGGTGCTGACAGAGAGCAGGCGCAGGCGACCACCCTGCAGCGTGCGGCTTGCACTGCTCAAGCGGCGCGAATATCTGTCTCTTTACCGGGCCCTGCACAGCCAACTGCCTGGATACATTCACAAGGGAAGACAGAGCCAGCAGAGGGATGGTGAGCTGCTGAATATTCTGGCTGCTGCTGCATGCTGCACAGTAGCAGGCCTCTAATTGTGCTGCATCATGAAGCGCCAGGAGGCAATCTCTCTGGTGTGACATGCAGTGTGCCAACCTCGTTTGTGCTCATCTGTTCCCCTGCTGCCTGACGCAGCGCCAGCCTTGTTGAAGGCACTGAAGACCGCAGAGTCTACAATGACTGCTTGTGAGATTGCCACACATCGTATTTATGTTGCTCTAATGCATAGTAAGCATCTACAGCAAAAACCAGCCTTGCAGCAGCAGTGGCTGGAAGCTTTGGATGGCTTGGGAGGGTTTGTTGATCTCATACCTGGCAGGGGCCAGGGTGCCAGCTCCAGTGGTGAAGGTGCGCTGTCTAACAGCTGGGTGTTGGCGCAGAGTTGTGCCGTGAGTTATACTTTGTTTGGAGCGGTTGCAGCAGCAGTCGCTGAGCTGCAGCAACAGAAGCTGCAATGTGTCTGTTAAGCTCGCAGTGTCTTTTTTTGTCAGGCTCAGTGGTAATCTAGACCAGAAGGATCCAGGCTGGTGTAGCTCACTTTGGCTGTGTGGATGACTTGTGCTCTCAAAAATCACTCCTTTACTCCTTTACTCCTTTACATGCTTTGCAGGCTTAGCTGTTTCCCTATCTTGCCCTGCCGTTTCGATTCGGTTGACCTCCAACTCTCAGCCACATGATACAGAGCTTGTGGCGGAGGTAAAGGGCATTTGCATTACTGTGTCTGGTGCCAGTGGGGTCGCAGCCACAGCTCAGCAGCTTCAGCTTTCAGTCAGAGATCCCAGCAGCAGTCAGCCTACTCAAAGCACAAAGGCTGTCAGCTTGGGGAGCACCCTGTTACCAGTGCTGAGCCTCCCATATGTTGCAACCGCTGAAGCAAGCTCTCTGGCCCCCGCTGCTGGCGAGCCAACGCTGCCTTGCGGGGATGCTGCCTCCGTTACTAGACCATCTAGTCTTGGGCGGATCTACCCAAACTCCTTGGTAGCTGCCTACTTGAGCCAGTTGAAGGTTCAGCTGGCTGCTCTACATGTGCAGCTGCAGCCTCAACTAGCAGGACAAGTGCTCAACTACTTCAAAGCTTTTAGGGAGTCACTAGAGCTGGGGGGTACCGATGATGGAACAGTTATACCTGTGAAGCAGGTAAGCTAGCAGCTGGTTGTACAAGCAGAGTTAGGTCATTTAAAATAGCATATTCAGGAAAGTTTTCATGTGCTGTAAAGTTGTGTCACCTTACAATATGGGTACATAGTGGCTCCAGCAGTGCCTTTACACGTATATTCCATGCTCATTGATGCCGATTTCCCTTCTGCAGATGGTGCTGGACAGTTTCAAGCTTCATCAGGTGTCTCTGTCATTTGCACTGTCAGCACTGCTACCCATGTTGGACATCAGCTGCCCTCAGGTGTCGGTTGCTGCCCCCTTACAGCATGTTCACAGGCTTGAAGGTGGAGTAAATGCACAACAGGCAGTGCCAGATGCTGCTGTTGAGCTTGTTTACAGGATGAAGAAGCTACACGCAAGTATTCGGTAGGCAACTGAGTCTTCAATTGTCAGGGCTATCAGTAACAAACAATATACGACAGGATGTTGCTGGTTACATGTGGCTGCATGTTGCTTGTCCGTGCCAGCAGTTGCAGCTCAAGTGATCCAGACGCTAGATTGCTGACGACACGCACCTCCTGGCTTTGTTACGCTCGCAACCTCCTTTGCAGGTACAACAGCAGTTGCTACAGCAGCCTGTTGCAGCAAGTTGACGCAACTGCAGACATTGAAGTCCTGTTTCAACAGAGAGCTTCCGGTCCAGCAGCAGGTCAGCAGGCCGGGCACTATGGCGTTGTCTGGATGCACCCTGACGATGTCAGCCAGCTGCAGCCTGTATGGCGCTCTTCACCAGCCACAGCGGCGAGCAGACGTAGCTTTGGAGGTGGTGCATCAGTGTGTGGTATGGACAGGTCCAACACTCAACAGCCCGGCAGCATGCAAAGCAGGATCAGCAGGTAAGTACCGCTGCTTGCAGTGTAAGCTCGTTTTTCAATGACTGGCCCACAGTGCAACTGCCTGCATTTGATGTTTCTTGGTCCATGTGACTGCTTGTACCCTGTCTCAGTCTCTGCAGCCCATTGCCCTACACGTATCGTGTGTATTGTATGCAGGTCAGCAGTGCCTTTGACTCAGCCCTATGTACCTGTGGTGAAGTTGCGAGGTGTCTGGGCCAGGCTGTCCACCCACATCCCAACAGAGCCAGCTGTTGCTGGTGGGGAGCATACAGCTGCTGGCATATCACTTGCTGGAGCACTGTTATGGGTATCTCCTTGGCAGGTCAGTCGCTGGCATACCTGCGGCACATGTGGCAGTGCCCAAGGCTTCAATCTAGTATGGCTGAGTGGTGTACATCAACCAGTGCAGGTCTGTTCCGGCCCATGCAGCGACACCCCAAACCTCTGCATCGGCTGCTGTTGACGTGCAGGTGAAGCTGCTGCTGGCCACTGCAGAGCAGTTCACAGCTGATGGTCAAGCATTATGGCAGCGGCTTCAACATACTCTGCATTCCTCAGAAGCTTCAGTACTGGCTGCAGCCGGCAATGCTGCAGCAGCTACTACTGTGCAGGCTGCAATCGAGGAGGCACAGGAGGTTGGGTCCGCTGCAGCAGCAGCCTCCAAGGCAGCAACAGCTTTTGTGCAGACTGCTGGGGTCATGGCACCTGCTACAGTTGTAAGGGATCCTGATGTGCTGGGCTTATCCCCCAGCAGACAGCAGCAACAACAGCTTGAAGCTGGCCAAGCAGCATTGTCAGCTAAAGAGGCCAGCCGAGCAGCAGCAAGCCGGGCTTCCATCAGCCTGCTGTGTGTTGTGCCCTATTTGGAGGTCCTTTGCTTTTCTGACCTTGAGCAAAACCACTGTAGTGCAAGTGGTACCGGCAGAGCACGGCACAGGTAAGTCTTTGTCATGCCATGCCTGTGATGCATGTTGTACTGCAGAGTTTTCAACTAATATCAGTAGTGCTGTCAAAGACCTCATCATAGACAGCCCTTCCCTTGTTCCTTTTTGTTGACAGGTACTGCATCCAGCCTGCTGCCGTTGCGGGCATCAGCAGCAGCAAGTCATCTGGGCAAGATCAGCGATCGCTGCCCCAGCAGACCCTGATGCAGCAGTGGAGTGCTCGCATTGCATCGGTGGCCAGCATAGTGCTCTGTGACCTCAGGGCCTGCAGCAGCACAGCTGCAGATGGAGCTCTTCAAGCCAGAGCGCATGTGTCGTCAATGCTGGTTGTGAATCTACAGCTGCTGGACCTGTGCAAGTCGCCAGCTACATTACCATCAGCTGCAGGAGTCTACCTGCCAGCTGGGTACTCAGTACCTGCACAGGTGAAACCGACCTTAGGCCCTACTCAGCGGTGTCCAAGCAGCCAACTGTTTGGCGAAATGGGTGAAACGCTACCAACATCGGCAGCATCAGACCAGCCCGCAGCTGCTACCTTGTCAGCAAATCACAATGCTTTCATTCTGTCAACATTCACACCACGCTTAACAGCAACTTATCAGGCAGCAACTCTCAGCAGGTGGCAGCTGCTGGGCTTGAGTCACCTGGTGCTGGACAGTGCACTAGAAAGTGCTGCTAGCCCAGCTGGTGGTGGCCTGCTGAGCAGAGGTCGGATAGGGCGTAGTCTGCTACTACGCAGGCGCTGGCAGCAGGTTTTGCACCTGAGGGCATTTGCTAGGACCATGGACTACGCCATGTTTCTACTCTTCCAGCAGCAGCACAATACCCCAACGCAATTGACACAGAGCAAAGGCAGTGAGGTGCCAACAGCATGCAGCCTGTTTGAACAGTACCAGTTGCTATATAGGCACTGCCTGAGCCGAGATGGTGTGCAAGAGGATGCTGCAGCCCCCATACCTGAGCAGGATTCTGTTTGTATTCCCAGTAGGAGGGGCAGCAGCTCAGCAGGGCATGATGCTACAGAGGTGGGCTTGCAACCTGGCAGTCCTTGCAACTGGAAGAGCAGCAGCTTTCCCCGCAGAGCCCTTGACAGGCTGGTTGTTGAGCAGCTTTCAGGCGCAGGGTCACTGGCAAGCAGCACGGATGTACCAGTACAACATGTAGGCCTTTCCAAACAGCGGCAGCAGCAGCAGGGGACATGCACCAGCAGGTTTGTAGAGCAGGCAGCAGCACCAACCACTCCAGGCAGAACAACAGAGTGCCCCTCAGGTGCAGTGTCGACACCTGGTCACACTGTGTCATATTCTGACTCAGCTGTTGGCGCATCACATGGCTTGTTGAAGTTGCGCAACCCCACACACCAGCAACAGGCCAGGGCAAGCGTGCAGGGCGTCCTTCTGCCTCAGGCAGCTGATGTTGCTGATGGTGTTCCAGCAGCAGCAGAGGGGCCTGCAGTGGCCATCCATGGCATGCGTCTGTTCTCAGCGCTGCGTGGCTTGCGTGGCGGCTCTCAGGGGCTGCTGCAGCGGCTGTGGCGCCATAAGCACGCCCGCCAACATGCTCAAGCAGCGGCGGCAGCAGATAACAGAAGATCAAGATCAGCCGCAGCAGGTGATCCACACAGCAACAATGTGAGTAAACTTCAGCAGGCTGTGGGTTACCAGCGGCAGGATTCCAGCCAGTGGACGCCAACACACAATCAAGGCATGCATGCAGGTCAGAAGCAGCAGAGGCAGTTCAGCTTGGTTGACTTCCTGGACCGGTTCAGTGTTGACTATGTTGCAGTCAGCCCTGCAGGATATGCTGGTTCATACAGCAGCGACTACTGCCACAAGCACATCACAGGCACAGCGGGGTCTTCACCTGCTGCTACACCTCGCTTAGTGGGCAGTGGGGTCGGTAGAAGCGTGATAGCGGTCTCCTCCTTGCTGCCACAGCTGGCAGTGGTGTACAAACAGCCGCCAAGCCAGCAGCAGCAGGAGCAGCGCCCAGGTGGAGCAGGAGTCCCTGTAGCAAGTATTCATGAGCAGGAGGATGTAGTCGATGTCACACTCTGCCATCTGAAGTGTTCTCTAGGCCCGCACACAGTCAGCATGCTGCTGCAGTTGATGGCTGGCCTATGTGCTGCAGCAGCAACTGCTGGTCAGCATGCTGCAGTTGCAGGTCAAACAGCTGCACAACCACAGAGCAGCACCAAGCAGGGTTCTGGTGCTAGTGTTGACATGGCTGTTGGCAGGCTGCGCATCAACTTCCAGCTGGTGCTGTGCCACACCTTGTTGAATATGGAACGCACTGTGCTGCCTGGTCAGTCAGTGATGGCATCTGGCAGAAATGAAGAGCTCCAGACAAAAGAGTTCACCTCCTTGCTTTTGCTGGATGCCAAGTCTTCTGTGCTGCGCCATCATGAGGCCACATGCAGATCTGCAGGCGCCACAGATAACCGCCAGCAAACAGGAACTGAGGCCAGCTGTTCGATTGCACATCTTGGCCTCCAGGACCTTTGCGCGTGCGAGGAACAGCGTTATGTGCTCTCAAGCTCAGATGAGCCCTACCAGGTAAAGCGCTGTCTTCCCTAGACTTGTGCTTGATGGCTTTGCCGTTTGCAACTGACGTCTTTGGTGATTTCAACAAATGGAACGATGTCATCAACATTGCTCTGTTGCTAATCTTGTGCAGGCTGCTGGTGTCAAGGACCTCCACAGTAAGCATCATGGTCAGAGGCAGACAGCCTGCAGCCTGTTGCTGCATGCACTGCTGCCTGGTGGTCCTGGAGGGCATGAGCCAGCACTTCTTATCCTGTCAGTCTACAATCCCAAGCTGGTGCTGGTCCGGCGGTTTGTGAATGATGTGCTGTACGTTGCAACCCTGTTTAATCATGAGCTGGCAGCCTCCGCCTCTGCTGGCAACACTGTGAAGACCAAGCCACAACAGACAGTGTCAACTGCAGCCCCTGCTGTGGTGCTGGTCACTCTGCATAATCTACAGGTGTGTTGTCCAGCTTGTGACAGCAACAGTGCTGCTTATGTGTCCCAGCTGGTTTATTTACATCGCAATATGTGTGTCTTCTTCGCTGCTGCTGGTAGCAGGGCAGCGCCTGCTTTGATTGGCTGTCAGATGAGTGCATGCAGGCTATGTGCATTCATCATACAACAGCTTGCTGTGAATGTCATGTGAACCATTAACACAGTGGTTCTGCAGATGTAGCATCTTCGTTGTTAACAGCTAGCTCATATCCTTATCTTGTGGCTTCTATGGTTGCAGATGATTCTTCCACGCAGCCATGCCTGCAAGACATTAGTTGACAAGTATGCAGTGGCTGAGCGCATCCACAGGGAAGCTGATGAACAGCAACAGCAGCAGGCAGCAGAGGCTGATCAGCAAGAGCAAAACGATGCAGCCTGGAGTGCCATCAGCACACACAGCACTCGTCAGGGGAGTTGTGGTGCAGCTGATGAGCTGGCCAGCAGTTGGGACAGGAAGCACAGGGCTGGTGACAGCCACTGCAGGGGACCTTTGCATGCACATCATCCAGAGGTGGTACTGCTGCAGGTGTCATCTGTGGCTGTTGCAGCACCTGCAGAGCCTACTCTGCTGCAGCAGATCCACCTTAACTCATCCATGGGAGGACTGCCAGCAAGCACTGCTGCCCCGCCTCTGTGGATGCGTGAGATTGCGTCTGTGAAGCAGATCTTGGCCAACAGCAGGGCGATCATGAGCTGCTCGGGGGCATCAGCTCACCAGCATCAACAGCCGGCACCAGCTGCATCTGACAGCTCCACAGCCCCATCAGCAGCAGTGCCTGGAGGAGAACAGGGCCAGGAATCTACTGCTGGTGAGGTCGCCAGAACAGAGCAGCAACAGCCAAAGAGCCTAGAAGACAAGAAACATGTGCAGTTTACAGTTGGTCGTAAGCAGCTGCCAGCAGCAGCAGTGCGCCATGGAGTTCTGTTGGTGGCGGAAGATGCAGCATCAGCAGCAGAACTGGATGCGCAGTTGGCGCCTGTGCCCAGCTTTTCCGTCGGAGCAACAGCTAGCAGACTGTGGAAACGCTTTGTAGCCAGGGTGAAGCCACGCAGGAGCAGGTTGATAGTCAGGCCTGATAATGCTGAGGGGTTATGTGCTGCCACTGGCACTGCTAATCTGGCTGATGGTGCAGCAAAGTCAGTAGCCTGTACAAGTTCTTTTGCTGCAGCACGGCAGCCGATGAGCCAACTGCCTGTGAGCAAGGCGGATGCAGCTGCTGGCACTGCTGATGAGGGTTCAGGTGCCTTGGTGCTGATTGACCTCCACGGGCTGGAGCTCTTTGCTGGCAAGGTGCTCAGAGAGCAAGACACATATAGCTGGGTAAGACAGATCTGGACGCAGCTGCTTTGCTGTACTTCAAGGAATGGTCACTGGTTGCATAGTTGCCTTTTTGCAGCATGCAGCTGGTAGCAACCAGTTTCTTTTCTCAGCACTGCTCAATCATTCTGCAGCATCTTGTACATCGGGCATCACATGCTGTCTATGTGTTTTGTTCTGTGCTACAGCAGTCCATGGCCTCCAGCATGCCGTCCCGGTCCAAGCTGGGTGTTTCAAGCGGTTCCTGCAGACCTGAGAGGTGCAGCCTGACCAGTTTGGTGCACATGATCACACGCACAAACGTTCAGACAGTTGTGTATGAGTATGATGCCAGCACAGATGCAGCCGCAGCAGCCCCTGCCACAACAGCTTCAACATCACCGGCCAATGTCATTGCACTGTCAGCTGCAGATGGCTTGGCACTGCAGCTCAGCAGCTCCAGCTACAGGTATCTCATGGATATGCTGATGGGGAATCTGACATATTGTCACAGCACATTTGAGGCAGGCGCAATGCGTACCACGCCACCGCCTGCTCAGCACACGGAGTTTCAGCCAGATCTCAAGTTTGGCCCAAAAGCGGGCCAGGTGCCGAGCTTTGGACTCACACTCAGCAGCTCAACTGTGCAAGTGAGCATAACACCGAGTTTGGCTGTGTCTGACGCCAGTATCTGGTTCTTTGACAGTCTCATGAGTACAATGCAATGGTCATTGGTTGCTGACTGGCACTCTCAAGCCAGCATCTGCGCTCAATGGCATTTGTCACTTTGTGTTGTGTCTGCAGCTGTGGGAGGGTGCTGAAACAAAACCTGCAAACTTTGCATCAGTACAGCTGTACCATCACATTCGTACCATTGTAACCAAAACCTCTCTGCTGCCGTGGTGTGCAGGGAACATTGTGGGCCGACCAGCGATGGTGGGTGCCCAACCCTCAGCAGCCAGGCCGAGACTTCTGTGGCAGCCCATTTAAGACAGCCACCAGTGCCCAGAACAGCAACAGCGTAAGGCCATTTGTATCCGCCGCTTTGCAGGACGCATCCCTGTGCGTGCAGTTTATGAAGTGCACAAATGACCTTCATGTCAATGTGTTTGCCGATGATACTGAGTGGCGAGATGTACGAATGGCCAATAACGATGCGAGCTCTGCCGGCACCAGCTTCCGCCGCCGGCGCCAGCTGGGTGGTAGGCGCACAGAATATGAGATAGCGCATGACGCCTTGAAGAGAATGGACAACCTTGAGAGGTTTGAACAGGCTAGACAGCAGGCTGCCAGAAGTTCAACAGAGGGCGATCAAGCTGGTGCAGCAGTGTCATCTGGCTGCTGTAGTGGTTTGCGTGGTAGCGCATCTGGGTATGAGCAGACGGTTGGTAGCAGCAATATAGGGCCTTCGGCTTTTTCTCCCGCTGGCCCTGTTAATGAGATGGAGGTAGCAGAAGATGAGGAGCCACTGTCCCCTGAGGCACAGGTTTTCAGGTCCAGAAGTCCTGGGTAAGCAAGCGCGGCACAGAATGCACACTGCAGGAGTGTGGAGACCAGGGTAGTTGTTGCTTCCTGTTGCTCATGGGCATAAGATTACTTTTCCATTTGCCTGCTGTGACCCTGCAAAGAGCAGCTCACATAAAGAGGATAATGATGATGACGTGGTGTTGTTGTCAATTAGCCGGTGGCCTGATGCTGCTGTTGCCATAGGGTTTTGTTTCTGCATGTTGTGACCTGCACACCTGTCTTTGTCCTTGCAGGCGATCACCGGGTCTGGGGCCGGCCAGCACCCGGCCAATCAACCTCTACTCGCGTCTTGACAGGCTCACCCCAAAGCCGGAATCAGCAGATGACGATGACAGCGTTCATGGAGTGTCATCGGAGGAGACTGTTGGGGAACAGCAGCTTGATGTCTCTGAGCTGTATCCTTCTTTGCTGCAGCCGTCAGCAGAGGGACTTGAAGAGGTACCCGACCTCTCAATCATCAGGACGCTTGCTGAGCTGCCTGCTGATGAGTCTGCTCATTTGCCAAACAAGGGAAAGCGCGCCAACAGCAGCAGAGGCACCACGCCTGGTGAAACTGCTGCATTCAAATTTCATATGGGCTACCTGCAGGAGGGGACTATGACTGTAGAGGTGAGTAGGGTGCGGGCCTGCTGATTGCTGTTTCAGGGTGATAGTTCATACATTCATAAAGTATTGAGCCAGATTACGTGGGCAACTCCTGTACCTTTACAGGTCTGTTCTGGAAGCCATCTTGCCACAATCTTATGACTACTGTTAATGCTGTTTGTATCAGGTGACCCTCGGCAGCACTTTGCTTCAGTGGCCCTACCTATCTGATATGAGCCTGGTCAGCGCAGTCATCAACATCTTCTACAGTGATTGGGGTGCTGCTCCCCAGCTGCCACCTGCCTGGTTGCAGCTGAAAAGGAATGCCTGGTTGTACTTCAATCTAGTCATCACAGACTCCCAGGTGATGCCACCTGACACAACAACCATCTTGTATTATTCGCAGCATGGTGCTCAGTCATGGTATCAGCAGGCCTTCAGTCTTTTGCTGGCCTGGCAACCATGACACCAGTGTTGCAATGTCAGTCTATCATCACATCAATAGCACATGGTCATACAGAGTGGAGGTGTACTTCTCTATCTTACACAGAAATTATTGTGCGATGCCTGCAGATTTTCATGCCTTTGATAACGCCACACAAGAGCCCCAGCAGCAGTTCAGCAGGCGCAGCAGATGCGCAGCCAGGTTTGTTGCCTAGCCCTTACTCAGTGCTGCGAGATGTGGTCATGAAGCAGGCATCTTTGACTGGTGAAGACATTGAGTGTGGCAAGGGTCAGCCGCTGCAGCAGGAAGGGTTGGCTCTCACTTTTGGTAAGCAGTCAGGGGTGCTTGAAAGCTCAGCACAGTAGTCTCAATAGCCAGCATGGTATTGAGTGGGTATGAGTTCTCCACTTGAGTTATCAGGTGGTTTGCTGACCCTTACTTCTGCATTATGTTGTTGACTTCAGGTGCTTTCCGCTTTGGCTACTTCTATGGTGGTGATGGAGAGGCCATGATGCGCTTTGATGTCCGCAACATGGCTGGATTCGTGCGGGATCCCAGTGCTGTGATCACCAACTGGCTGCTGCCGCTGCCATCAGCAAAGATGGAGATGAGATATGACTTCCCCGTGGTAGATGAACACAGGGCGCTGCAGCCACTGCTGATGTGAGTACACAGGCAAACCCTCACACTTGATGGCAGTGTATGAGTTGCAGGAGATGTATGTACATTAAAGGCTCGTAACAGGCAACAGCCAAGATTATGTCACTGCTGTTTGATGCTGCATGGATGACAGGATCTCCCGCCGGATGCTGCTGTATCATGCAATACGCAAGCGTGAGCGGCGCAGGAGGCAGCGAGAGGCCAGGGCAGCTGCAGGCCTTGCCAATGATGCGTCCTCTGACCTGCAAGATTCTGACTTCAAACAGCAGGAGGTGCAGGCACAAGACAGGCAAGGTATGCCTCCATGGAGTGGTGCAAACCAAGCGTACAAAACAGTCTTGTAGCATTAAGCACAAACCATCCTGTTGATGCTGATTGACCTGCTTTACCACTGCAGTAATCAGCAGGTTGGTCATATTATGCTGAGATCCCACCCCCGCATGTGACGCTGTCGTGTCTGTCCTGCTGCAACAAACAGAGAATGCCAGTGGGAGCTACACCACATCAGCTGCTCGATCTGCTGCAGCAGCCGCTGCTACTCCTGAGCAGCGGTTGCTGGCTCTAGCTTGTGAACATGCAGAAGAAATGTTTGGAGAGCGGGTGACAGCAGACTGGCACAACACTTGGGCCAAGAGTCATGGTGGCTCGCAGCCTGTACACGCCAGCATGGGGCTTTTCAGTCAGTCCAGCAGTGGCATGTTTGGTGTGTACAAGCGCAAAGCCAGGTATGTCATCTTCCTGGCAAGCAACATGCTGTTAGTGGGTTTCTATGCGCCCTGCTTTCGGTAGTAAGTACTAATTGCCACTATGATTATGGTAACATTCAGTTTGACTGGGAACCAACTGGATTATTGTTGTGGATCGCACGTTACCGGGTCAATGTTGTTGTCTTGTGTCCATGAATAAGGAAGCCCCATTATTCCCTATGCATTGGCCTTAATATGCTGGCTGGTGTATTTCATGACCATACAGGTCTGAGCTGGTGATCAGTGTGGCACCAATAACACTGCGTGCGGCATTTAGCAACATCAACACCTGGAAGACCCTACAGGCGGATTTGGAGTTTGCTGGTCAAGTGAGTATCACAACAGTCCCCACCTTGATTTTGCAAAATCAGTCAAATGTGGCAGAGGAACAAACTTTTACTTTTGCCTTGCATGCACAGTGTGGTGTTTGCCAGTGTTATGAAGGGTGTGCTGACACAGCTAGTGTTGGCTTTCTGCAGTGCAACTTGCTACACCGTAATGATCATCTGGTTGTTGGCTGATTCTTGCCTGATTGTAGTCTTGTCAAGCTGGACTTGGCATGTGGCCCCCCAGACCTGACATCCAGGCCAAGGTGTTGGCTGTGCGGGCTGCTGGTGGTGTGTGGCCACCGCCACCTACAGGCTGGGCAGCTGAGTTCAGGCGGTCATCGCTGCGCTGCTCCATAGAACTCACAGCACTCACCCTGATGCTGTGTGATGACAAGCCACACTCCTTTGGAGCACCAGACGTGCTGCAAGCCATGGCGCATGGAGTGTCCTTTGTGCATGCCATTGAGTACCGCTACCCCAGGACTTCTCCTGAGAGGGCTGACCGGCTCCACGTGGAAGGCGGTGTTGGTGTGAGCATCCTGAACAACAGCAACAGCAAGTGGGAGGTTCTCCTGGAGCCCTGGCCACTGCTGCTGTCCCTGAGTGACCCCATCAACCCACTCTCCAAGGCTGATCGAACTCTGTGAGCCCCTGACGCTCTTTAGATGCTGCTTGGCTGCGCAGTGGCAACAGTGAGGCAACGCATTAGAGAGTGTTCAATATTGGGGTGTTGCTGTATATCATGCATGTCCCTGCCTGAGTCCACTGCGGCTGATTTGAGTACAACATGTGTGTGTAACCCCTGGCTGCAACATGCAAACTGCCGTCTGCAGGTATGGCCAAGCATTGTCCAGTGAGCCTCTGCGTGTGAACTTTCACCCCTCAAGCCTGCTCAGCATTGGTGACTTGTTGGCCTTCATCCGTGATGTGTCTGCTTCGCCATCCAGCAGCACCCAGCAGCCGCCGGCATTGCAGCTCGCACACTCAATGGCAGCGCCGCTGTTGGAAGAAGCACCTAGTATGCAAGCTGCTGACAGGCATGCCAAGCCAAATGCAGCTGGGACAGCCATGTTTCTGTTGCCAGGGCCACAGCAGAGAGTCAAGCAGCAGCAGCCAGTGAGAGGCTCAAACCACACTGAAGCTCCCCCCAGCATTGAACAGCAGATGGCATTGGGCGAAGGTGTCACCAGCAGAATTCCACAAAGGTAACAGGTCGCTAGGCACCATGGACTGCAGAGGCTCCTGCTAAGCACCAGGCTGCTAGTGCACCACACCCCGCTACTTGCCTGCCTTGCTTACACAACACAGCAGGATAGCACGTGTCTCATGTGAAACATCAGTCCGTCAATTCCATAAAGGCTGCTGCCAGAGCTGGCAACTTGATTAACATTCCAGCACAACAAACTTGACTTCTTGCATTGCACATTGATGGTGCTTTCTGCACATTGTTGGTTGGCAGGTACCTGATTCAAAACCTGACTGGTAGCCACCTTCACTACTGGTCCCCAGCTGATGAAACTTCACGAGGGCTGCGTGGATCTCGGAGGAGGATGCTGTTGCCGGCTCACAGCATGCACGAGCTCAAGGTACGCTTGTTGCTGCTTGTCACCAGGTGGTCAACTGTGTTAAGCTCACATTGTTTCCTTGAAAACACACTGTCAATGTTCTCTTCACCTGTCTGTGATTCCAGGTTACCCCTGCCCTGCGCAAAATGCAGCACCTTGCAGCTGATGGGTCCCTGATTTCAAGTGGCTTCGCAAATGCCATCTGCATCCAGCTGGCTGGCAGCTGGCTCCCACTGGAGAATGTAGCAGGTATGAAGAAGCACCATGCTGCAGGCTGCAGTAATGATGTGATGAGAATTGACCCTCTTTGTTACTGTACTGCTTCTCAAACCACATGTTGACCAGGGAGAGTACAGCTGTGGTCTTGACAATACCTGAGGTTTTATGCGCTTGAACAACAAGGTGCACAAGATGGTCTTGTAGCTCTATCTACCCTGGGTTCATTTCAGCAGATTGATGTCTCATGCGTGGCAACAAAAGGACGACATGCTGTTTTGCATTGCAGTTGATGTTGTTGGCAAGTACCGGTATGAAGTACGAGATCCTCTAGGCAGTGCCTGCCTCCCCTTGATGCTGGATGTCCTCTTGGTGGGCCGTACCAAAATGTTGCGCCTGCATAGCTGCATCTGGCTGGAAAATAACACAGGCATGAAGCTGGAGCCATGCCTGCAGTTAGGCCATGGCTGTACTACCCCTGTTGTGCTAGGACCAGGGGACAAGCTAGATAGCTTGCAAAGGCTGCACCTCAAGGTAAGGAAGGAGGACTGGACTCAGCTCATGTAAGCACAATCCCTGTACGGACAATGAATATTGAGCATATCTTTTTTAAAAGAGCATGGTAGCCTAGCTAGGCATGCAGATTACATCCTCAAGGAACAGCTTCAGCACTCACCTGCTCTGTTTCAGCTGACACATCACAATATCCACACAGTCAATGACTCAGCAAGCACCTGTGCGTGTATCTGTGTCAATGGTGACACTTGTTCCTTTTTCTGTGCTGTATGCTCAGGCCCTTAAACCCAAGGAGGGGCGGTTTCTGCCGGCGGCAGCAGCTCTTGGTGGCCTCTTGTTTCTTGCTCCTGAGGGTCATATGCCTGCTCAGCATGATGTCCTGAGGCTAGACGTGTCACTGAAGGCTCTCAGCCAGCAGCAGGGATACATCACCTGCCAGAGCAAACCAGACGTGAGTGGGCTATGCCTGATGTGACTTCTGCACTGCACTGACCTGCTTGTGATAGTTGTCTATGACTGCATGTACGCATCTTCATTCAAGGACTTTTCAATACAACTTCTCAAAAGATTGCCACAGTATATACATCGTGTTTGCACATCACGTTCATGTTTACAATTTTTTGTATGTGCAGGGCATCCAGCACGGCCCGCTTCACCTTGCAGCCACTGTCCGCCAGGGCCTGCAGAATGACCCCTACTTCACCACACAGAACCTCACAGAGGTGCCTCGCCCGGGTACACTGAGGAAGGCGAGGATGTCACTGGAGGCGTCAATCCACATCAGCCCCACACTACAGCTGGCAAATGGACTGCCCTATGATGTGCTGGGCTGGGCCTTGATACCTCCTGTGAAGACTGCCAGCAGAAGCCCTGACAGCAGCAGCAGTCCTAACAGCAGGGCAGCAGAGGTTGCAGACAAGCTGAGGCAGAAGTTGTCACATGATGACAGGCAACAACCCACAGCCACAGACACCAGCGAGGGTGCCGCCACAAGATTCTCTGCCAGCAATGTCAGAGAGTCACTTTCAGGTGGTCCTAGTGTAACCCAGTCTGCTGCACTGGCTGCGGGTGTAGGCCGGAGCAGCAGCACAGGGTTGCAGCAAGTGCTGGCTGCTGGTGATCGCAGGAAGGCTGCAGTAGCCCTGGGCTTGGCTGTTGCTTCAGCAGGATCCCCCATGCAGATCCTCCAGCATCTCTCTATGATGGATGCTACCACAGCTGCCACTCCAAGCACACCGGTTGCAGCGACAGCCAAAGTTCGTCGCAGCAGTTGGTTTGGTGGGGTCGCTGGCTCTGGGAATGTGTCTGAGCACAACACAGACGGGCTTGCAGCACAGAGGCGCAGGCCCTCAGGAGTGCTGTCACCGACTCCACACGCCAGCAGCACTCCTGGGCAGCCTGCTTCAGGCGAACCTGCTTGGGAGGAGTCAGTTCAACCACTGCAAACCGCACACCATGCTCAGAAGCTGCAGCTGTCACTAGCCTGCGAACTGCTGTTGCTGCAACGCCTGTGCAGGGATATGTTGCTTGAAGAATTTTTGATAACGCTACACCTGGTACGCTCAGTTGATAAACAAACTTGAGGCTATCTGACCACTCCTCCTATGCTCAGTTTTTTTACAATTTGTCTGTTCTGGACAGGTAGTCCAGTATTCAGAAGTTATTCACTGCTTACAGCTGCACTGAGGTTCTTGCGTGTGTACTTGCAGGTGCTGTCGCCTGCTATGGCGGCCAGGGTGGATGTGGCGGCTTTGTGGCTGCTTGACCTGCCATCACTGGTTGCACTTGCACTTGGTGTACTGGCCGAGGAGTTCGGATGGATTGCCAAGTCGTTCCCGCAGGCCTTCAGTGTGAGCACACAAGTTGCTGATCGCATGGCATGCTGTACCTTTGTGGAAGCACAGGTGTCATGCACATAACTCACTGTCAGATCATGACCATTGCTCATCTTTCTGATGGTAGTGCAGCGTCACATGAGAACTGTCCAACTGGTTTCTGCTCATTTGATGTCTTGTACTTTATTCCTCCTGTCCCCTATTTGCAGCTCATCTTGAAGGTTGAGGCAGCCATGGGCAGTGCTAGCAGCACTAACAATAGCAGTAGCAGCAGCAGTGACCTTGCAGGCAGCAAAACACTGCAAGCTCACCAGCTGCCTTGGGCAGCAGATCAGCTGCCCATTGCAGAGTTGTTCACCCTGCTGCAGTGGTTGCAGCAGAGTGTGGCACGACTGCAGTTGGCACCTGGCGGTACAGCTGACTTATACTTGGACCCTCAGCTTGAGGTGTATGCAGCATTAAGGGTTCCTGTGCTGGCGATGCAAAGTAGGCCAACGCTAGTAACTGGCGGCCTTGGCAATCATACACTGTGTAAGTCAACTGGCATCTTCCTGCAGCACCTGCTAGACAACATCGTCACTGCTGCTGTAGAGAGTATTCCTGCATACTCCAGGTTCTTGGAGTTGACAGTCACTGCTGTCTCTTTTGGTGTCTTGCAGCTGGCTCTGACAGTCTGTGGTTGTCATACACCAGCAAGCTTGATGCTGGACTCAGCCAGCAGCAGCCCGACAGCGACGTCATCTGGCATACCCTGGCTGAAGCTGAGCACAGCTTTGCTGGACAACCACGCCTGGGCTTGTCAGCCTTGCAGGCATTGTGCAGGAAGGACACCATGCATCAGGAGACCGTTGCCCGGATGACTGATGTTGTCAGACAGCTGGCAGAGCTGGCCAGTCGACAGGTGAGTGATCCCAGGCGGAAACACGTCAGGCCACTGCATGTGCGCTTCAGACAATCCCAATCAACCCAGAAGAGTTGCCAGGAGTGTTGCTGTGACCTTAACCCATACTCCTTTTCACCCTTCATTACATCTTTTGTCTGGCAGCCCCACACCTTGAAGGCTGCGTTCAAGTGCAATGCCTTTGTTGTGAGGCTTGATCTGCAGCTGCTGCTGTTATCAACAGACATATGTTGCCTGTTCTGTGCTGCAGAAAATCAACCCCCTGAATGTGAGGTCAGCATCTCACCACGGTGCTGCCAGTAGTTGGTTGATGAGCAGCGAAGGGGCTGATTTGCCAATTCTGGGAGTTCCCACATCTATGCTTGCTGTTGGCAGCGCTGTTGTTGCTGGTGACCGGGCCGGATCAAGCAGGCAGCAGCTTCTGCAGCCCTGGTCCAGTGCTCCAGGAGGACTTCCAGTCAGCCACTCAGCTGCCTCTGGGTCTCAGATTGCTCAAGCAGAGCAGCTGTCCATGCCACCAGCCTCAGACTGCAGTAGCAATGCAGAGCTGCTGCCATGGTTTGCAGTTGTCGTGGAGCTTCTTGGAGACATTGTGCGTCTGTCAGCACATGAAGCTGAGATGTTTTTGCAGGACTCTGATGCTGGTACAGCAAGGGTTGTAAGGCAGCGGCGTAGGTTTGTCCCTGAGCAGCTGCTTGACGACCTTGAGCTGGCGGACATTGCTCTGGCAGTGCTGGGCGATTCGCTGCACCTGCAGGCTCAACAGGCTGCAGGCACCACCCAGCAAGCCAAGGACCCCAGTTCCCAACCCAAAGCAACCAAGGGCCGCCTAAACGTCAGCCGCAGCAGCAACCAGCTTGCTGATGAGCACGCGGGCGCTGCAGGCCATGCTGCTGTGAGTGAGAACCAGTCAGGCTTCACAGTCGATGTCCCAGCCACAATGACATCCATCTGTGATGTGTTGCTGACGCCTCCTGCAGACGTCGACCGAATCTTCACCCAGTTCAATCTTAGCAAGGGACACGTGCTGACAGGTGAGCAACCAATGGCTTGACATTCATGATGCTGCAGTGCAGCGGCCATGACCTCTGCTTGTGTATTGGTATGCCCGGGGCTGATGAATTGATGCAGCAACCATCCTCACGTCTACTCACACGCACAGGACACCAGCTGAAGAGCATATCTTCACCCAATCCTTGTTTGTTTACTTGATGCTGTGGTTGCCTGTTCTCCATATTGTGCAGATGACGAGATGCAGTCCCTCCTGAAGTTCAGCTGTCAGGCTCTCATAGATCACATAGTAACCATCACAGCAGCAGCAGCGCCAGCAGAGTACCCTGTACAGCCATCACATGATGCCCGCATGACAGTCAACCCACTGTCAGTACCAGCAGCAGAGTTTACAGCAAGCACGTGTGGCAGCAACAGACATCCCAAGATTGCGGCATCTGCGGGTGAGGGGGATGCGTCTGTGCCGCATTCACCTCGTTCGGGCAGCAGCATGAGCTTCTCACCACAGCCAGCTTACACCTCTCCTTCTGGTTCTGCCAGGCAGCCCCCGAGCAGGTTGCAGCACCTGAACTGGCGGGACAATGTGATGTTCTGCAGCAGCCCCGCTGACAGCGCAGAAGCGACATCAGAGCCACCAACGCCTGCAATCCTAGCACCACCATCAACACCTGCTGCTGCACAGCAGCAGGTAGCAGCCTTCAGCAGTGGAGCTGAGGACCAGGTGCGACAACAGCAGCGTGAACTGCAAGCAGAACAGGTCTTAGTGCCCACTGCAGCAGTCAGCAGCGCTGCTGCAGATAGCAGTTTGCCTGGGGCTCACCCAGGTCCAGAGAGAGGGTTCAGATCCCTCAGGTCTCTCTGGCCATCAGCTGTAAGACCTGTTGGGCCTGGTGGAACCCCTGGTCGATTGAGTGTTAGTGCCAATGTCAGCAGGGGAGGTTTGTTCCCTTCACGACGGCCAACAGGCAGCAGTAGTGATGAAGGTGAAGGGAGTGATGAAGAAGGTCAACCAGGGTCAACCAGGGTCAGGGGCAGCTGGCCTGGAAGTGTTAGGAGGATGCCGGGGGCTTCTGTGAAACACCTGGCACGCGCCATGGGCAGAGCCACAGGTGGGTTGGCAACTACTGCGGTGAACAACCAGCTGCTGCACAGTTGCCTAGCATCCAGAACCCCTCTGGATGCACTTCTGTTTGTCATACTCTTGTGTTGGAAGCAGTTGCCACGGTTGGCAAGCAGGCTGTATCGATGGACGCAGATTGAAGGTGGTGCGTTCCTGTGCATCTTTTTTCTTGCAGGTGCTCCAGTTCGCCTCGTACACGGCCAGCTGTCTGACCAGCTGCGGGCAGCTTTGGAGCGCAAGATGAGGTTGACACCCCCTCACCTGCTGCCTCCAGGGCCAGTCACTGGCAGGCTCAACAGCCCTCTGGGCAGCACAGCTAGTAGTGGACCAGGGAGTGGTACTCTGCGGCAACATGGACATCAGTGGTTGACAATGACACTGCAGGCCCTGGGCAGAGGGGCTGTGGCTGCAGAGGTGCATGAGGGCAGGCCAGGTAAGCACATGCTGTGCAGGCTACTGGTTCAAAGATATGATGCAACAGCTGTCATTGGCTTGCGTATAGTAGTATCTGAGGTTCTGATGCTACTGAGCATTGAGGGTATTGGGCATCCCAATATTGCTGCTGGCAGCTGAGACAGTTGATGATTGAATGCTTCATCCTAGTAAACCTTGCCAAATGTCTTAATCCATCTACAGGTTTTTGTGCCCCTCACAGCTTGAAGCTGTCACTCATTTCAAGTGGTGGCAGCCTGGGTTATGGGCAAACACGCAAGGTCCCTGGATCAGGCAGCCGCAAGCGCAGCAGCTCTGATGGTAACAGCGCCACACGCCATGTTCTCCTCACTGCTTCCTTCTGGCTTGACAACAGAAGTGGTTTGAATTTGGTGCTCTCAGACCTTGACAGGAGGATTCTGAAGGGCATCCCTGGGCCACGCTTGCAGAGTAAGCAGCTTGCACAGCCTGTTCAAATGTCAACTCAGATCAATGCTGATGTCCCGCAACTTCAAACGAGCAGTACAACAATAAACACCTCAGACATGTTGCAACACTTGGATTATTCAATTCTTTATGTTGTTCCTCTAATCAGACTGACCAAAGATGATCTGTCACACCTGCTGTGTTCTGCAGACACTGCCGACGTTCACTCACCAGGGCTACCTCGTGATGGTGCTGCCCTAGAAGCATCTGAGCCTGACCTGTCAACCCTGTTGGCCAGCAGCAACAGCAATGATAATCTACTGGAAGCAGCTGCTGAGGCAGAGGAGAGCGGTAATTGTCTGGCGGGCAGTGACAGTGCAGAAGCAAGTGTGGATATGGCTCTGTCCAGATTGCAGGAGGTAAGAGGAGTGATTAAGAGGACTGAGTGCAAATGTGCAGACCAGCAGATTGTGCCATATCACAATGGAACAAGCACACTCTCATGCCTAGTTGCAGTGCCTGGAAGATGCCTGTGTAGCCTGCTGTGAAAGAAATCTTATGCTGCTCAAAACAGATAGTTGCTAGTAAGGATGAATGCTGTATTGTGCTCAGACCAGGGTTTTTCAGGGCTTGCAAGAGGTTTTGGATTGAGTGACTTCATGAGGCATTGCATGCTCTTAGGCTCTCTCAACCGCATCTGGAAAATTGCAGGTACGTCCTGCGCTGTTGAATGAGCAGTCCTGGTTGCGCTTCTGGGTTGAGGAGCATGTTGTCCTCCCACCTGGCAGCAAAACCGCAAAGGCCAAGTCACGACGCACATTGAGCTTCAGCAAAGCACCAGCCAGTCTGGTCAGTGCATTGAGCAGCCCCGGCGCTGCTGGTCTCAGTGGTGGGCCTCAATTAGGCCACAGCAGCAGCGCTCCTGTAGACGCCACATCCGGTCAGGTCCAGGCCGTCAGGTACGAAGGCTAGTCTATGTTGGCTACAGACCGTATTGGGCGACAGACACTAGTATGTGCGTACATTGCAGCCTGTTGTGGTCAGGAAAAATATTAAGTTGTGTATGCAACAGAGTGTTGTCTGACTACAAACAGTGATACTGCTGCTTCGTGGCAATCTTTGATTGCATTGTCTTTCCTGCTGGCACAGCAGTCACAACATGATGTGTTAACAAGGTTGGATACATGTGCCTGTCCTCTGTGCATGCTGTGACCAGGTCGCAGCCGTCCAACTTCTTCAAGATTGCTGTCACTGGCCATAAGACTGACATCCAGGTTAAAGGCAAGCAGACCATGGCGCAGATCTGGGACCGCCCTGAAGGCAATCAGTCTCAGACGAGTGTTCTAGATACCTCCAACACATCAGGAAGCGGTGCCAGAGCTCAGTCTCGCCAGCAGCTGCTTGGTCGCGCAGCCCTTGTCACATTTACCGGGGCTGACAGCAGTGAAGATGATGCAGCAAATGGACAGAGCACACCTCTGCACCTCTGGGACCCTGCTGTGCCACTTGAGGCCCCTGTTCAGCGACTGTATGAGTTTGCAGTTGAGGTGTGGCCTACACCTGCTGAAGGTCCTTTCAGGGCCACCAAAGTCATCAGCATCAAGAGCAAGTACATCCTGTTCAATGACACTGGCATGGTGCTGGAGTACAAGCAGAAGGGCACTCCAGACCTGAACCACCCTGGATACAAAAGCTATGGTGAAGGCAGGAGATTCGCCGGCTTGCTGCAGCCCCAGGAAAGGTGTGAGAGCCCCGCCGGCCTGTGCTGCCAGTGTTGATGAGTGAATGGGTTGCTCACCAGCTGCTGCCGCATGGGCTGTTGAGAAGCTGCAGGGGCTGCCTGCAAACATCTGCAGCACATGCTGATCTAGTTGTTGTCCATTGTCACAGGGGCTCCGGTGCAAGGCACAGTGCTTCTGTAAGAGCGGCTTCTTTTGTGTGCTGTGCTTTTTGTTGTAAAGCTTGCTGTAGGCTGCTGACCAGTCATGTCTGTGTGTTTGATGCTGGGCCGCTATCTGGCAGGGTGTCCTTTCACTGGGACAACATTGCTGAGCCCCGCTTGCTGCTAGTCAGGCCAGCAGCACCTGGGTGGCCTTGGTCTGGTGCCTTCCCACTCATTGAGAAGGAGGATTATATTGGACTGCGCATCAGGAACAGGTATGTTGAGGTGCACAGCTGGTTGTCTGCTGGCCTACGGTACTGTCCATGCTTTGCAGGATCAAGACACCCAGACAGCCTGTCTTGTGCCTTGACTCACGGTTGGGAAGTGATTATAACCCCTATGGATCGGCAACATCACTTGCTTCGGCACTACATCTGCCTTGGTAATGACTCCTGCAGGAACAATGAGGCTGCTGTGATTATTCCTGTGAACACAACTGTGGGTCGCTCTGGCAGTGTCCTCGTCACCTTCAAGTCCACCAACAGTGTGCCACCTCTGCGGATAGAGAACCGCACCAAGTCTGTGACCATCATGTTGCGCCAGCAGCTGGATGCTGCCAAGACCTCTGGTACTGCAGGTCCAATCACTTTGATGCCGGCTTCTATACCCAGCAGAAAGGAGTCCTCACCAAGGTAACACCTCAGCGCATTGCTGTGGCCACTCACAGCAGCCATCAAATGCGTTGTTATGCACGGGTTGGTGTGTCTCTCCTCCTGACATATTGGGAGGGAGCCAGACTGTTCGTTGTCAGGGGCTCCATGGTCCAGCCCTGCCGCAGCAGCTGCAGCTTCATCAGCAGATTCATTGATCAGCAGTTGTGTAGAAAGCAAACCCTGATTGTGCACTTACAACCCATGGATGCTGAGATAGCCATCTGCTGCACTACTATAATGCAGGTCAACCATTGACGTTCCTGCTGGCTGGACCTGGGACAGCCTGTCACCTGGCAGCTCCATTCCATTTGCGTGGGATGATGTGACAGGCAAAGAGACGGTGGTGGTGGCAGCAGGTGCACTGGGGCCAGGAGCACAGCGGCCAGATCAGCTGCTGTCAGCTGGCAAGCACAACACCTTCATACTAGACCTGGACTCTATACAGGTGGGATCATTTCAAGTTGGAACAGGGCACAGGCACTGCCTTGTGCACCACTGATCAGAGGACCCTTGCTACCATTCTGTGCCTTACATTTGTACATGTCGCAGCCCATATTATTTGAGGGCAGATATATGAGGGAAATGCCTTTATGCAGATGCGGCAGCAACCATACTATTGCTGCTCAAATACAGCTACTGACCTGCAGGGCTTCATCCCTGTTGCTGCTTGCAATCATACCCGCTTTCAATTTTCTGCTGTGCAGAAAAAGCCGCATGTGATGCTGGTGCGTCCAGTCAATCGCCCTCGGCCAGGGCGCAGTTCAGCAGCAGCTGCAGGTCATGCAGCTGCAACAGCACCTGCAGATGCCTCAGCTGGACCTCTGGTAGCAGCACGTGCAGCTTCTGTAACACGGGCCGGCACAAGTGCAGCACGATCCAGCCCCAGTCTTACTCAGCAGCAGCAGTTGTTCAAGCCAGTGCTGTCAGGCAGAGTAGGCTCTCCTGCAAATATCAACCAACTGCATAAGGATGGTGGGCCGGGCAGCAGGGAGCAGACAGTGCATGGGCCAGCAGCTTCAGCAGCAGGCATACAACAAATTGGTGCACCATCCCCCAGCCACCATCCAGAGCCCAAAGCAGGCAAGATCAAAGGTACTGTGTTTGACAAGAAGATGTATGTTTCCCTGTATGCTGACGGTCCAACCCGGGTGCTGTGTTTCAGTGACACCCCAATAGCAGGCAGTGATGCTGATGAGGAGGGAGGGTCACAGCAGCTCATGAGCAGGCTGCACCAGGTGGCCAGGCAGCTGCTGCAGGTTGACCGACAGTTGGCATCATACCTGGGGTCCAGCTGGGCCACACGAGCTGCACGCGGCTCAAGAGCAGTGCCTGCTGTGCTCCTCATGCAGCAGCAGCAGGGCAGATCATTAGGCTCCGATGCACAGATACCAGCAGCATTGCAAAGCACAGCTGGCTGGTGCACATCAAGCACTGCAGCAGCAGCGGTGGCATTGCTGCAGCAGATGGGCCTGCACCCAACAGCCGTGTTCAAACAAGGCCCTGCACAGCCAGTCAATGTTGAGGGAGGTCCTGCTGCCCCAGTTGCAGCCAGGCCTGGCACACAGCAGATCCGGTCAGAAATACAAGGAGGACAGGTGGGCACAACTCTTGCCCGTGTCACTTGCACAGACATTGCATGCAGACATGCCCGCTGTTGAGTACACATACATACATGTCACGTTAGTCTTGATCACAATGAGTACTCAGCGATCTCAGGCAAACTTCTCTGAGCACAATCTGGCTGCACGCACGTATAGGTCCCTGGAGGGGAAGCAGCAGCATCTGAGCCTGCTCTCAGCAGAATTACCCAGAGCCACATCAGCAGCAGGGCAGCAGTGGGTGCAGCAGCAGCTGCAGCAGGCATCAGCATAACTGATGGGCTGCTGTCAGTTGATGGAGCTGATGGTGGGCTGAGGCTCTATTATGACAAGTTGACGCTCCTGCTGGACAGTGGACTGCCACTGGGAGGCAACTGCAAGGTATGAGGCAGATGTGCAGGTGCATTACATCATGCAGCACTCATTCAGACAACTTGTACCACTCAACACAGTTATAAGCATGGGGACACATCTCCAGTGGGAATGCGCTACCTTTTTTCCCTAATTCCTCTGCAGGTCAAGCTGCTGTCTGCTCGTGATCTTGCACCTGCTGGAGTTGATCGCTTCTATGGCTACCAAGCCATTTTGGCTGTGTCTGGTCGGCGGCCGGTGCTGAGTGGCTTTGCAACTGCTGTCAGGGACCAGCCGGACGTGCTGTGGGAGCATGAAGAGCTGTTTGCAGAGGTGAGCATGCATGTGAAGTTGGAAGTCAGCAAGAGGGGTGTGTGGATCTATTGTTGCCCACATGAAATGAGGCCATGGGTATCATCTGGCTGCAGGATGAGCTTTGTTAGCAGACAGGATGAGCTGCATCCCAACTTCTAGCCCTGTGGCAGGTATTCCATCATGCACTAAGCACACATCAATGCCCCATGCTGCAGGTGACTGCTGTCTCAGAGCTGACTGTTGAGGTGTGGGGCATCCCTTATACTAGTGTGTTTGGCAGGCGTGGCCAGGCAACAGCATCAGGCTCGAGCGGCGCCGCACAAGGGGAAAGTCCCAATAAACGCTACCTAAAAAGTCAAAGCGGGTTGCCGGCCAACAGTGTGTGCCTGGGGGCAGTGCAGGTGGGAACTTTACAGGACAGCCCTGCAGAACACAGGTCCAAGCATGGCCACTATCTTTGTGTACAAACTTCAGAACGCTGGTGTGGCGTTTCAACTTCATAGCTGTGTTGTAGTCCCCATGCAAAGCAGCAGATTGCCATTGCCTCGGTATGGCTTGTTATTTTGCAGATTCCCCTGGTCCACACTCTGCCAGGAACCAGTAAAGGTGGCAAGGAGCCCCGATGGTACAGCTTGTTGCGGCTCAGGGGTGATCAGCAGGTGTCAGGGCAGCTGCAGGTCAGCATTGCCTGGAGCTTCACCCGCGAGACGCTGCTGGCATCTGAGCTGTCAGTGCTGGAGCGCCTGCTTGATGCGCGCCAGGAGGTGCTGGCATTGCTGCGGCCTCTCAGCAGCAGCAGGGTTGCCCGCTTGATGGGCTTTGTCCCCGCTGGCAGCGGTCATGGAGCAGCAGACAGGAGCACCATCAGCATCTTTGTGCCGCAGGCCCTCACAGCAACAGAAAGCAGGAGCCAAGCTGTGCAAGCCTTGCAGGAGGATGTGGATGGCAGTGTGCACAGTGACGAGGCATATGCTGAACCCAGCACCTTCCTGTCAGCAGGCAGTGACAGCTTAGAAGGGCTACTAGGGCACCAGCAGCACGCAGGCGTGCGCCACTCCATTGTCAATGTTCCAAATGTCTTTGCTGGGCTTGACCTGGGAATGGCTGACAGCTCAGTAGTCACACTAGAACTAGATGTGGTGGAGGTGTCTAACCTCAGTCCCAGGTCAGGCTGGAGCCAGGACCTCACACATGCTTTGCTGAATGCTGCTGGAGCAGGCAACAACAGGACTGGCAGCACCAGTGCCAGCCTGATGTTGTCTGAGATGGTGAAGAGCTCAGACCTGCCATTACCTGTGGTGTATGTGTTTTGTGGGACTGGCCAGCCAACAGATGAGGGTATCGAGGTGAGAGATAAACAGCCTTCATCCAACTGGTTGGATATTGGCAGCTGCTGCTCAATCCAATTGATGATGCATGACTGATTGAGCGGTGTTTTTAGGCTTCAAAGCAACCTGGTATGTAGGCATGCATTGAGGCATTTCTGGCCAATGTCTTCGGCTCTGCTGCATCCAGGTGGCTTCTGGTATTCACACCCTCAACCCCTCATTTGCCCGCTCACGCCACCAGTTCAGGAACGTGGGGTTGCGCAGTGTTGTGCGAGTACTGGTGTATGACAGGCGCAGTGCCTTGGACAGTAGATTGCTGGGTGCTGCACGTCTTCCAGCAGCCTCAATTCCAGCAGGCAGTGGTCCGCTGTACATGTGGCTGCCTCTCAGCCCACCTCTCAGCAAGGGCAGAAACCGATTGGCACGGCTACAGGTGATGCACCAGTCAAATCTACATGGGCAAACCAGTCATCTGCTGTTACTTAAACTGTTTTTACCTCCTTCCGTCAAACCTGCACAAAATACAACTCTGAGACCATTTACCGTCTCAACTATGTCATGCCAGATGGAGGGTATGTTATATTCATGTAAGTGATCAGTGTCCCTGCTCTGAATCTATATGACAACAGGGGTACATGCCTGGAGCCATGCATGGGAAGGACGCAGCAAATAACTTTAGCTTCAGTGATGTGGCAGGTTCTGCGCCCATCATGCAGCCACCACCAGTAGGCGTGGATGCAGCAGCATATGATCAGCAGCAGTTGCAGGTCCTGCTGCGGGTCAGAATTGTGAAGCCTGCCACGCACAATACCACAGCATCCCTGCAAGCCAACCTTGCAGGTTTGCTGTTGAATGCCAAGACCCCTGGCGGTGATGAGCTGCTCAACCTGACAGTGGACACAGTACAGTGTGCCATGTTGACCACAACCAGGGAGCGACAGCTCAGTGTCTCGGTACGCAGTGTCCAGCTTGACAACCAGCTGCTGGAGACACGTCAGCCAGTGGTGCTGTCACCTGCCACACAGGGCGAGGTGGGTCAAGGAGTTTGTGCACCAGCAGTGGAACATCCACATACACCACCCTTTAGGATCAACCCATTGCCTTGATGCGGTACCTGCAGGGTTGTGTGGAGCCCAGGATTTTAGTGGGATGGGTTGTACTGGTTTCTGTGTAGCTTGCCACATCAGTGTGCCTGCTGCGTCCACCATGGATCTGATGCACAGGGAATGCTTGCTTTGCAGGAACTTGTGGGCTACAACCTGCCCAAGGACAAGCACAGGGTCACACTCATAACAGACAAGACCCTGGATGATATGGAGTCACCTGCACGGGCAATGTTCAAGGCAGTGGCCAGGGACAGCAGTGGTGCCTTGCAACCTGCTATTCATGGCAAACAGCTGCATGTGACAGCTTCTGGCAGCAGCGTGTCAGCAGCTGCCAGGAAGGTGCCTCTCATCCGGGTCAGCCTGTGTCAGACCCTCACTAAGCCCATCAATGGAGCTGAAGAGAGTGACAGTGCGCCAGATGGACAGCAACCGTCAATTACAGCAGGCAGTGCAGCTGTCATGCCGTCCCATGCTGCACCTGCTGCATCAACATCGTACAGCAGTGCCAACGGCAGTGCTGCGGGTGGTGGCGGGAGCGTAAGGGGCGGTGGGTCAGCTGCTGGTGGAACTCAGAGCAAATCGGCTGTTAGCAAGGCTGCTATCATGTCTTTCAGAAAGGTTGAACTGCTGATGGGAGCCCTTGATCTAAAAACAGACCAGGTAGGCATAACTGCCATGCCTTTCTGGCTTTTGAGTCTGGGCTGCAGGCATTGCTGTCTGTCACTGGCCGTTAGGTACATCTTTCCTAGGCTTCAATATGATGCATATACCCTGTAAATGCATTGCTCAGCTGTCTTGTTGTGTCACTTGTCATGCACATGATGGATGACCAGGTTTATGTTTCCCCCATGCAGGCATTCCTAGAGGCGGTATTTATGTTCATACAGAGCATGCCACTAGCAGATCTGTGGCAGGATGCAGCATGGCAGCAGCATATAGCTTTGCTGCAGGGCACTACCACTGCTGGTGACAGGGCAGATAATGATCACAGGCAGCAGCAGCCCATTCCAGCAGCACTGGTGGGGCGAAGGACCACAGTCACTGCTGTGCCACAGAAAGCACTAGGAGCAGCAGCAAACGGAGCGAGGCAACAGTTATCGGCTGCAGCAGCTGCTGCTAAGCTCCATGCACAGCATCCGCCGCAGCAGCACTACACTGCAGCTGCTCACCAAGGTGTTGCACATGGCAGATCAAGGTCAGTCGGCAGTGTACCTGCCGGCTGGGACTTGCAGGTCAGTCTGCAGCAGTCTGCGGCTGGCTTTGCTAATGGTGCAGCTGCTACATCAGCAGGTCTGCCTTCTGCAGCATCAGCAGCTATGGCAGCAAAGGCAGCAAGAAAGGTTGCTGCAGGCAGACGAGCTGCTTTGAACAGCATAGTAGTGCTGGCCTGGCTGCCTGGCAAACATGATCAAGAGCTCAACAGCATGAAGGGCCAGAGCAGCACATGGTATTTCCTTGAGAAGTTGTATGTCAGTGCTTTGTGCATGAATGTGACAATAGCACTGACTAGCAGCATCAGAGCAGCAACAGCAACAGGTCAGAGCACCGCTCAAGGCACCTTCCCAGCAGTAGGCGCAGGCGGGAGGGATGGGCTGAGCAGGGCTCTAGGTCCTGGCGCTATGCTGAGTGAGGTGCAGCGGACAGTTGTGAAAGGGATGGTGAACAGACTCAGTGGGGGTGACAATGGGCTGCAACTCATCAATGTCAGTGATGTGGCACTCAGACTCAGCAGCTTCAAGCTAGATAACCGCCTGCTGAACCAGGTGGGTCTCAGCAGTGAACTGTATCGCCACTACTTCTGGGCAGCTTTAGCTGAGCTGAGGAAGGTGCTAGGAGGAGCAGGGCCGGGTCTGGTGCAGCTGCCAGCATCCATCATCTGGGCAGGGTTCAGTGTGGTTGATCTCCTGCTGGAGCTGCAGCAGGGACGCCGCAAGCCACTCCACTCAGCTTTTGCGCTGATGCATGTGGTGTTCACTCTGTTCAGTCAGCTGTCAGGTGTGGCCACTCGCTTTGTGGTGTCCATGTACGCGCTGGTACCTGTGCAGCGCCATGGCACACTGAGTGATCATTCGGCACTTCAGCGGTACGTGCGCATGCCAGCCACTGCTGGTGAGGCCTTCTACCAGGCAGCTCTTGAGCTGTACTTGGGCACAGCGGCAGGTGTGTTGGGGTTGTTCTTGGACCCTGCTGCTGGCATGCGCCTGCCCGGGGCACTTGGGGTTGCAGGAGCGCTGGTGGGGCTGATGAAGGGAGCAGGGGGGCTCATGATCAGGCCAGCAATGGGGGTCCTTGACGCCAGCAGCAAGTGCCTGAAAGGCATTGGCTTGCTGTTCTTGGGGAAGAGGGGCATCCAGGGGAAACTGGTGAGGAGGGTCAGGCCTCCTGGTGCTTCAGAGGGCCCAGCAGGGCTGGCGGGCTCAAGTCTGCCAGCAGGGCCACTGGGGCAGTTGGGTGTGCCAGGCAGGGGGTTGGATGATGCTGCGCTGCATGAGGCGCTTGTTGCCAGCTGGCAGGCCCGCTTGCCTGCACTGTCAGGGGAGTTGGAGGGGGATCAAGTGATTGATGTGATGGCGACACGCAGTTGCAGGCTGTTGCTGTTGACTCGGCGCCATGTGCTGTACCTGAGGGCCAGTGCAGCCAGCAGAAGCCAGCAGGCAGGCAGCTTCAGCTATACCATCAGATGGCTGCTGCCATGCAGCCGTGTTGATCACGTGAGGGGTGAGGAGGAGAGGCTGAAGATTGTTTTGGAGTACCACAGTCAGCTCAGGGTGCCACAACTTGGTGATTGGAGGCAAAGAAGAGCCACAGCAGCAGCGGCAGCAGCAGAGAGTAGAGGGAAGAAGGCAGCAAGAATCGCAACAGCCTCTGATGGGAATGCATCAGTACCAGCACCAGCTACTGCTGCACAGCAAGCTGGGGGTGCAACTGCAGCAGCAGGTCATCAAGAGGGCCATGTGTTTCTGCGTATCCCCTTGCAGCGCAGCTTGCGCTGTGCCAGCCCTGAGCTGTACCAGCTGGTTATCAGAGCAATCAGTCGGCATCTGGTGCAGATGATGACAGCACCAGCAGCAGCCGGTATTGTGAGACTGGGGCCTGGTGGTCAGCCAGTCCCACCTCACCCTGCTACAGAGCACAGCCTGGGGCATGTATCCAGGCACACAGCAACAGGCAGAGGCATGATGCAGCTGCCATCAGCAGGTAACCTTGACTTGTACACGGTATCATGATCAGGACAGAGCGCAGCAGGAACAGCTGTTGTGTTGTACTGGGGCATTAGGTAGCATATAGGAAGTGGAGAGTCCTTGCCAGGATTAAGTATGTGTTCCTGAATCCATTGGCTGTGGTTTGACGGCGGCCTTGCCTAATACAGCTTGTTGTTACTGGCGCTGGTAGTCTCGACACCTGTTGGAAGGACTTCCGAAGTCCTGCGTGATGCAGGACTACCCCTTCCTTGTAGATACTGCTGGCGGCCCACAATGCAGGATGTTCAGCTTTGTACATAACCGTGTGTGGCATTTCTTACATGGGCTGGGTACTGATCTTCTTCTTTCAGAATATCATTCTTTTATAATATGCAACCACTCTCATGTGTGCACTCACAGTGGTACTCCCAGTGACTGCCTTTCGATGTTGCAGGCCGCATGCGGCATCTAATGCAGGCAGGCTGCCTTCTGATGTTGTAATAGTAAGTGACTGAATGCTTGCATTGCTAACGCATCATGACGCATGTACACATGTCTGATCAAGCCTTAAGTACGGTGTCTCTAGTGCTAAAGATGTCTGATGACTGTGTAGATCATTAGTCAACAACTACAGGCTCTGATGGTTGGCAGCTTTGGCATACAACTGTGGTTCTTCGAATGTGTCATGGCATGGCAGCCAGCTTTCACAGTGTGGCATTGCTCGGAGCAGCCGTTCAGTTAAGCCAATCTCACCTATGATCATGATAGCTGCTCCTGCAGCCCGGCTGGCAGCTTATGTGCAGGTGTATCATCCGCTGTTCAATCTAGTACATTACACTGTGAATCTAGTAAATTACACTGTGATTCAAATCAGATGAATTCACTCTGCAAAACCAAGAGGCACCCTGCCACTGCCGAACATTTCGCTGTGCAGCTGAGGCGGTGCGTATGCTGTTGACGTTTAGAGTTGGGGGTTTAGGTTAGCTCTAAACCCATCACTGTTGCGAAGGCACTGCAGTGCGCACAGTGGGCATATGCCCCTTGTGCTTGTGGTACAGCTGGGGTCTGCACACCTTGCCGCACCACAGCCACGACACAATCGGCACGACTACCGCAGAAGAACGCTGGCATCCGTCGAACAGCATCTCGTTCTGATACACTAGTGTAGTAGTTACCAGTGCAGCATAACGAAGAAAATGGGTACCGGCCGGGCATACATGGCCACGGCATTATCTGGACAGTACAGAAGTGACAAAGCAATGGATCAAATTTTAATTCAGCAAATTTGCCCCTTTTGGGCTTACGTTCTTGCAGTCCCGCCAAGAGGCCACCATCGGCATATACGATATACCACAGCCTGAGAGCTACTACATTAGAAGCATTTGATACAATGGCACATGTATCATATTAATCTGCTAGCCGATACTGCGTACGCGGCTACTGTCACTGCAGGCGGGTTCACCATCTTGAAAGACCTTTCGCGCGTTTGGCAAGACAGATCAAGACCCGCCACATGTCAACTAGCAGATCAAGTATCATATTATTGTAAGCGGGCTTTTTAGGGCGTAATTTGCCCTCAGCTGCAACTTCACACTTTGTTGAACTGGATTGAGCTGAGAAAATTGACATCACGAAGGTTAATAGTGTTGCAGTGACTTACTTCTGAGCAGTATGAGGCATACAACGTCAATCACCCCTGCGCGCTGGTTTGCAGCGCTGATGCTCATTGGTGAGGGTCTCAGCTCACTCGCGCACACTTACATGTTTTTTTTTGCTGATTGCAACTTCTCTACTGCTCACAGGTGCCCAAGCTGCTTTGAGCTATGCGAGCTCCCCTTCTTCCCGATCACTTGCCCAGTCTGCAGCGGTGAGTCCTGATACATGCATATGTGCATATACCGATCTGCATCATATGATCGCGGGGGCTTCATGATCAGCAGCACGTCCAGCACCGCTTGCCCTCGCAACCCCGTTCTTTATCTCACCGTGGCGTAGCACAACCATTGCAGCCACTGTGAGGCGATGACACTTTCTATCGTCACTCCAGCTGCCGTTGAGAACAAGCTGTGATCCACCAAAAGTGCCCCGCGCAAAGCAGCAGTATGCTGCTCATTTTGGTGCTGGTACTGCAGGGGGCCTGCTGCACTTCTTCAGGCTGCAAAAGCGACCTTGACGTCAACAGCTGCCAACAACAAGGAGGCAGATGGCTCCAAGGCCAAACCTGTGCACAAGACCCTTGTGCCACAGGCACGTGCTGCGCTGTCAGTACAACACAAGACCCAATTCCTTGTTCAACCAATGACCCAACCTCCTGCTACAGGTTTGAATGCCCCGAGCACACGTTTAACCAGGACATCCAGGCATACGTGTTTTTCAAGGGCATCAGTACCACAACCGTCTGCCAGCGTCTGAAGGGTGCTTGTTGCACACGCCAAAATGATGGCAGCCGGACATGCAAGCGCACAGGATTTGATCAGTGCCAGGCTCAAACTGGCTTCCTGCAGTTCAGCTACAATAAGACATGCGCAGAGGCCAAATGCAGCTCTGGCAGGCATGGCGGCTGCTGCAAACCAATGACTGACGACCCCCGTGCGTATAACGACCCACAGCAGTGCGCCACAGGGTTTGAGCCAAGTAGCTGCAACCAATTGACTGATGATTTCGCCCCCACTCAGGCCTGTGCCAACGTCACAGTCACCTTTGGAGGTGTTCCTACACCTGGAACCAGCTGCGGTTCTTTCACGTAAGTCAGGGGTCCAGGATGTCCTGCCTGCTGCAATATGAGGTGGCATGCCAACAGCAATCTGGTGCTCTGCAAGGCTGCCAACCACAGCAGCATCATTAGGCCAGCCATCAAACATACCAAATCTGAAAATCTGCATCCACTGCAGCAGCACAACAGGTGCCTGTGGACTGTCACCATATGCATGCTGCATCAGCTGTACATCTCAACTACGTATACTGTCATCCATTCAACGTTGCTCGGCTGCGCAGGGCAATGCTTTGCTGGGGGATGCATTGGGCACTGTGTAGGGCATCATCATAATGGGCAAGTCAGTCAGTCACAAGGCATTCACCTGCCCATGGTCATATGTTGCCAGATAGCAGTAATAAAAAGCCTGCTGGTGTGCTGTCCTGCTTGTCGTAGGGGTGCCTGCTGCTACGTCAACGATGCAGGGACTCCCACCTGTGATGACAAACTGAACATGAAAAAGTGCACGGCCTTGCCTGGTTTTGTTGGCTTCGCTTACAGCAAGACGTGCTCAGAATCAACCTGCGCCAAGTTTGGTGCCTGTTGTGATATGGACCCCGTAATTCAGAACAAAGCGCCAAACTGCAGTCCGGGGCGCACACCAATTAAATGTCAGAACAGTTTTGGGCCATCCAGCAGGGTATTCATCCCTGGAGCCCCTTGCTCAGCCTGTAAGGTGCCTCTCAAAGGCGCTTGCTGCATTGGCAGCACATCTGGCACCACTACCTGCCTGAACAATGTGGAGTACAAGAACTGCACTCTTCAGCCAAACTACCTGGCCTTCAATTATGGCAAGGACTGCCAGAAGGATAATGTCGACTGCGGCGCATATGGCGCTTGCTGCCTCACAACATTTGAAGAGCCACCCAACCAGAAGTTCTGTGTGGGGAACAAGTACACGCCCCACCTCACCAAGAAGCTCTGCAGTCAGAGGCAAGCCACTCGTAACAAATATTATGACCCCAATGACCCCAATGCTCCTAAGGGTGTGTGGACAAGTGGGGTGCCTTGCCCCCCTAGTGACAACTTCAACCTGTGCCCATGAGTAATAACAAGCCTTGGAGGAGCAGTGATGGTGGTATGGGATTGGTTTGTGGAGGTTTGTGGAGACTGACATGTGAGGCACTGCAGGTGCACTGATGTATTGCTGGAAATCTTCTAAATCAGCAAGAAGATGTGTGAAGTCCTTGGAGGGGCTCTCAACTCTAGGTTGCAAAGAGATTGTTTAACCAGTGCTATGTTTGCTGTCAGTCCAGTTGACACATTGTTTACGGACCGCCATTGTTGCAAGCACACATGCTTGAAATAGTGTAGTAGTGGATGCCATGTCAACTGTTTGGCCCAAAGTGATCCTGGTGTGCATTACGCAGCCCCTTCACTTGAGGGGAACTTCCCATGTGGCACTCACACTACCAAAGCCATGGTGATTGGTGCTTGCCAAATCTTGCCGGTCTCTCTTTACTAGGCGAAGCCCATACGGTGTAGTATTCCCTCTGCTGGCCCTGCCTCATCCTTGATCCTGACAGGCCTAGCAGCATCAGTTTGATTAGTGTGCATATAGGATGGATACTGTTGCTCAAGGCTCAATCATGAGTCAATGTTGTTTCTTGAATGCTAGAAGAGGCAGCCTGCCGCTTCAAGGCTTGGCATATCGGCCCCACCCAAACTATGCATCTTCTGGATTACTTTGATGATGATATGATTCTCTGCAGATTGCCACTAGACTATCTGCTACTAGAATAACTTATAGAATGTGGCATGGCAGTTGCCTTCCGCTGCTGAAGCTGCACTGTTCGTGGCCACTTTGTGCAGTGGAATACCTATCAATGTGGGATCCCGGGCCTTGATTCTCATGAGTTCGCTTTCATGTCATGTTACCAGTCTGTCACCTTGAGGTTTCCCGCTCCAAAACTTCAAGCCTTATACATTGTTGATTCCATCAATAATGGCTGATTAAAGTCCCGCATGCCCAGCAAGGGCCTGCACCAGTGCCCTTGTTGGCTTATAAGCCTCAGGCCAGGCTGGCATGGTGGTTGTGTCTTGACCTGAAACCATGTGCTGCTTCATTTTTGCTCCTGCACAACAATACAATACATTAGACAATAAACCATCAGAGAAACTTTACATGAATCACATGCAGTTGGCTTCTTCAGTCAAATTTGTTGGTTGGTTAGGGCTGATATTGGCTATGCCCGACAAATATGGTGGTGGTTTGTGTCCAGTCTGTGCCTGAAAACAACTAATTTGCAGCTCAGAATATTACTCTTATTTGAGATCAGCCAACAGAGCAACATCTAAATGAGGAATGTGTGATTCCTCCTGCCCGTGGCACTGATGATCTGCCAACCGTTGCACATACAATGCCCAAAGGGGTATGCACCATCATGGCACGCGGTGTGTGCTCAGGCCACCTTAGCCTGCTTTGCTTTCAAGATGTGATGTGTTTGTAATTTGGTGAAGGACTCAATGGACCTTTTCAGAATCGTTGACACCTGGACTGGTCAAGTACCTTGTTGCATCCCTATGAGAGCTAAAGCTCAGCAGAAGATAACCAATATATACCATACATACTATGCCACATGATACAGTGTAATCTGTGGATTACCTTTACATACCGTAACTTGAATGATATCTGGTAGCGAGGAGCACATCAACAATATACTTCCCAAATGAAGCCAAGCACACTAGTACTGGGCCACGACATTGCAAGGTGTTTTCAAACAGGACTCCTTTGGAAATCATACAATAAATGACCTTGCTTTGTGCCACAAAGCCTAGAAGGCCTGCATCTCACCTGTTTAACAAGTGGTTGTTCAAAGGCCTGTTGTAAACTTTTGAAAGAAATTCAGCCATGGACAAGCTGGAATGCCATTCCATACTAGTAGTATGGCAAATGTGCTCTATGAGCCACTGCACTGGCAGTGGCCAGCTGGCGAGTGTGGCACACTTGAAGGGGTAGGATCAATGGAAGCAATCATGGCCTTGTGAACTGCACATTATGTGCAGTGCACACTGAGTGGTGACTGATCAGTCAGGATGGTATGGTCGCTTGTGCATGTTGCATTGGGACTCGATCATTGGGAGGCTCCCCATGCTGGGCATCTCAGATCTCGGAGTTGTGCCACAAAGTTTGATGCCATTCATGCACCCTGGTTGCATGGCCCATGGGCCAAGTTGGCCAGCTTTGAAAGCTACTGGCTTTTGGCAGTGGCTGCCAGCTTTGCAAGCCTTTGCAGGTTTCGCTTCTTGAGTTGCTTGATTCGAGTAGATGGATTAAACTGCCCGCCACATGTGGGCCATAAGCTGCCTCATGCCAAGTCGCAATTACCGTATCGGGGCTCACACCAATTCGTAAAAGAAACACTGGTGCAGTTCTTCTTCATAACACAGGTAGAGTCCGACTCATGATGATGATGCAGTGTTAACACATAACGTTATGCAATGCCCGAAATGCATCACGATGCTCACACCATGGGTGCAAGACTCTAGAGATCTGGAGTGGTGCAATTGCCATATTGATATCTTGTTTGGCAACTGTTTAACGGCCCGGGGAGCCCGACTCGCTCGGCGAGTGCCCGTGGAACGAGCTAGTCTGTGAGTCTGTGAGAATGGACCGCATCCCATGAGTCAGCCGCTGCCTCGCTGGCTTGTGCTGGGTTAACTTATCTTAAAGGGGGTTCATCCCACCGACTTTGTACCTTTGTACCTTTTTTAACAGAAGTCAACTGCGGTTTGACTCCAGAAGTCAGTCACGGTGACATGTACATATTAGGGTGTTTTCAAACTTTAGTAATCAATTGAGTGACATGTCATGACAGACATCGGTGATCACTGGCCCGACTGAGTCAGTCTGACGTGCCACGTCATCATGTCATCATGTTATGAGGCCGCCTCATGCAGCAGTGCCTCTGGCAGCCAGCAGTACATCCAATGCTTGGCAGGGCCTTCAGCAGAGGCTGCTGTTCAGTCAGGCTACAGAGCCTGACCGACAGATCTGTGCGGTTGTGCCGCAGCGGTGCCGCAGTGCAGGCCGCACTGCGTAGTACCGTACTACTAAGGCCTGGTAGTAGTAGTAGTAGCACTAGTAGTTATCCTTTCCGGCCGAGCAGCCTTTGGGACAAACCAGGACCTTGGTGGCTCAGCCCGGCTGATGGTGACCAGCACACCAATGATCAATACCTCCTCAAGGTGAAATGCCTTCAAGTTGGCAACAGCCATCTGTGGCTTGGTGATCAACAAGTCGCAATCAAGCAATAGGCATCATGCCCAATGATTGAACACATGAATAACAAACACTACAGCTAATTCCACAGGCAAGGGTGGAGGGAAAGGCATAGACTGAGCATGCCTCACAATGGCAGCAATGAATTGATACAGCTGACTTTGCCAGGCATGCGCTGACAAAAAGCACACTCAAAGCAGGAGCAGTAAAATCAAGTTGGGGAAAAGACACCCGAATGTGATGCAGTGCTGGACACTGCAAGATGCCATCAAGGCATGGCATGCCATGTGTTCATGATCATGGCCAATGGCAGCAGTATGACACAAATACTATTTGTTTGTTAGTAACAACGTCTACTAGCATACGAAACTGACAACATAGAGTGATGTGATGCAGCAAATGGTGCACATGCAACATAGAACCACCTGGCAACCAACTGCTGTTGCTGGTGAGACAGAGACATGCCATACATGGTGGCAGCATGCTTCCATGCACGCCAAGCAACAGGGTGCAACCATGCCCATACTCATGCATGTTCACGATGACAGCAATTGGGATCATCAGGTGGAACTACAGCATAAAACTGCTGCAGATGCTGCTGGTAGTACCATTTCAGAGCAGCAGAAGTTGGCTGCTACGGCAAAACGACTGGATGTATCATAACAGTGGGCAAGTGAGCATGATCCAATGGCTGCAGTTGACGGCACGCATGCAAAACAGCAGCCAACCAAAATTTCGAATAATTTACAGCTAGTACTACTAGTAATTGAAAAGGAGGCTAGTAGGTACTAGTAGTACCTGCCGTACTACTACTGATGGCTCAAATGAGCTTGCTGTATATGTATACCTACTGTGATCAAATACTGTGCTATGCCCAATGAGCCTGTACTTGGCTCGCTAACGGGCGGGTTACACTCGTGTAACTTACAACTTGATACGGCCCACAGAACCGCTCTGTGGCCTTGAAGGCTCGGGGTGAGTCTACGTAGACGGTATACCATACACTAAACGGCCTTGAAGGGGGTTGCTGGTGTGGAATGAGTGATCACACCAGTACTGATTGAATCTGGATGGCAGCCATGGCCTGGCCAAAACAGCCCAGGCAGCCACACTGTGGCACCCAGGCAGGCACGGTGCCCTGTGCACACAGGGTGGAGCCCCCATGGGGTTATTGACGAATGCCATTGCATTGCATGTCGACATGCGCTGACGTCAGCACATTTGCCATCGCATTCCAACTTGCTGCATGACTCAATTTCAGCAACTTGTCAGAAAAGTCTTACATCATCTTCATGAAGCACTACAGCAGCTTTCCCGCAGGCCGCCTCCATATGAATCCACCAGGTAGCAATTGTGTTGCCAGAAGCCACACCCCTGCAAGTTGCTTGGCACCAAGAAGGTGCCAGCATCTCCACCATGACACATGATGTGCGGTGCTGCAACCAGTTGCGACCGACTGGTTAATGTCCCTTAAAAAATATTTGCGAGACCTGATACATCTGGCCAGGCCTGGACCACTTGCAGCACTTGAGTCCACAGTCTTGCACGGTGCAGGTCTCATTGATCCATGCTCAACCCCGAAACAACACGAGTTATGTTGATGAACACTACTGGTAGTACTAGCAATGTTGCATCCCCAAATGTGACACCAACACTTTCAGAGCCTGAAAGTAAAGAGACTTCCTATGATCAGATGCAGCGTACATGGTGTCCTGCTGCAAGCTCCTGCCCTAGCATCATTCCAAGCGGCTGATGCAACATGTGGGCAGAAACACCATGAGGCTACACAGCAATGGAGACAATCATCAATCTTGATGGCTGTGCATCACCTCAGAGGTTCCTCTGCAACAGACCAGATCGTACCTAACGATGTGCACATGTAGCACATGTACAGCACCTGATGCTGTCTATCTGCCCTGCCCCCAGCTGGTCATGATGATCTCGACCATGCAACTGTCTACATAATGACCTGTAACACCATCATCACACTGAACAGCAGCTGCTGGTTGTGTATTGTGCATACAGTCAAGCACAACCAACACCTGACCACTGTAGATACAGGACTAAGCCACCCTGATTGCAAGTCACTAGCTGGGAAAGAATGAACTGATGTGGCCTGACACTGCACAACAATAGAGAGACCATGCGTCTCAGCATGAGGCCTCAGCGAGGGTCCTGAGCTCCGTAACAACATCATAGCTGTGCCTCCCTCCAGTTGAGCCACCTGCTGGCAAGTATTAGTGATGTATCAGCTGTGCACATGGCGATGAGACGACAACCGCTGACTCGGCCAAGCCGCCAGCGCAGTCAGCATATGCATCAGGCCTGAGACACCAGAATGTGGCTATGATTATTATAGCAGCTGAGCATTGAGGTGAAATAAGAGCCAGCACACCCTAAACCCTAGCATTGAGGTGAAATGAGAGCCAGCACACCAGCTGGTGCTTATCGTGCAGAGCAAGCAAGTACTACCTGTGTAGAATGTGCCTTTTTCCCCATTGAATTCCAACCATGTGACAGGCGATAGATAGTAGAACATACCCAGTACATCACTACCACAAACAACTGCAGCAAGCTGCTCTTTGTGATCAGCACCTTGCAGGGTATGCACTATGACACCACCGCTTTCGTTCTCGCACTTCTCGCTGTCAGTAGTGAGGCTGCACAGGCTGATCCTAAATACTGATAACTGCCCCCACATGAATGCATGGCACCCAGCACAAAGCTCAAAGAGTGACCTACCAGCCCTGGATGTTGCTGTGTTGGTACACTTCAGAACAGCTGATGACACAAAACAATCGCCCCTGGTTGACTCATCAAGGGGTCCAAAGCACCACCAAAAACCGCAACCAGCTTACAAAAGTCGACCAACAACAGCTCTGTCTCAAAACAAGCCACCATGTACATTCGTCTGCATTAGCTGCAGCTGGACAAACTCATCAAGGTGTCGAATGCTGCACATGGCATCTACACCTGAAGCCCATACCCTCTGTGAGTTCATGCTGGCGCCGCAGCCTGTCTGGCGGCAAACCGCTGCCTGCCTTCCTCTGCTAACTGTAGCATCTGATCAAACTGCTCTTGAACACCTCCCAACTCCAGCAGCGCTATTGCACTCATGCGCTTTCTGAACCCATAGACCTCACCCATCTTCTTGCGACTCAGTGCAAACACAATTGGGATGGCGGGCTCCACCTCCTTGCAGACAGCAATGATGTCCTCCACGCTGTCATTGAGCCCACCCTCAGCTTCTATCTGTTCAATGTTGGGGGCAAGCAGCACCGCCTTGGCCTTGCCCGCCTTGATGGCCTTGCGCACCTCACGCAGACCACACACATACCAGCGACGCATGTTGGCCTGGAGGAACACAACCACACCCGATGATTGATGATCAGTAGGCTGATGGAGATGGGAGGACAGGGTGAAGAATAATCATGCCTGTACATGAGGTGCTGAGATGATTCTCTTGCTGAGGTGAGAAACATGCACAGGTGACCTTGCTTGCACATCTCTGCTGGGATCTGCTGAAATCGCCTACTATGAATTGCTAGGCTCCGCCCCCCGCCCCCCCCCCC
>JABEVS010000246.1:0-49876 GCA_018290735.1 Coelastrella sp. MACC-549 | reverse complement strand
ATCAACGAAGGCTTTGCTCTTATACCCATCGAGATTGGTAAAAGAGCCCCCCCCCGTTCCAACCCCCCACCTTAACAGGGTTCTTGGCCATGGCCCTGTCCTGGAAGCCCTTGATGCTGCTCAACAGCCCCACCACAACACTGTTGAGTGCAGGGCTGATCTCCTGAGTGCAGTAACTCTGAACAGCCGCATTGGGACCAACATACGTCACACCCGCCCGGGGGCTGCCTCCACCAGGGCTGACTCCCCGAGGGCTGTGACCCCGGGGGCTGCTGCCTGCTGCTGACCTGGCGGGTGAGCGGCCCCGGGGGTCAATGCTCAACATCAGACCCTCAGCTGAGGCCGGCAGGGAGCCAGGAGGTCCACTGCTCCTGAGACCCATGCCACCCAGACCACCTGACTCAACCCTTTGCAGGCTGTCACTGTTGTTGTTGCTGATCTGCTGTGATCGTGCCAAGAGGTCCAGCTGTGGCATACCTGCTGCTGCTGCTGCTGCAGCGCTGGCAGCAGTCAGTACAGGTGAGCCACCATGAATGCTGCTGGCGGTACTGCCAGACCTGTTGAGCGCAGTGATGCCAGGAGGCTGCTGCTGCTGCTCATGCTGTGTTGATGCCAGGGCGGCGTGTGCAGCACGTGCAATGTGCTTGCGACTGAGCAGGTGCTGCTGCAGGGTCTGGATTGAATTACAGGTCAAGCGGCACAGGTCACAGGTGTACCCCCGCTGCTGCTGCTGAAGGTTTGAGGCACCTGCTGTGCCCACTACTGCAGCAGCACCCTGCTGTGATGATCTGGGTGGTGGTGGTGGTGGTTGGGTTCTGAAATCACCCGGACCAACGACACTACTGCTGCTGCTACTGTTTCCGCCAGCAGCACCGTACAGGTCAGAGATATGACCTGGCACCCCCACCCCAGCTGACAATGCTGCTGCTGCTGCTGCCAGCCTGGCCTGAGGGCTATCACCCTGTAGTTCAGCAGGAGACATGCCCAGCTGGCCCCCGGCTTGAAGGTCTGCAGCAGTGCCGTTCAGCAGCTGAGCGGTTAACTGCTGCAGTGTGTGTTGATCCAGGCCCAACCCAGCAGCCAATGCAGTGTGGCCTGCAGTCATGATGCCTCTTGAACTTGACATGTCCACACCACATGCCAGGAGAAGGTCCTGATAAGCTGCTGCCATCCGCTGCTGCTGCTGCTGCTGCTGCTGCTGTTCTTGCTGCTGTTTGATGGACACCATGGCTGCTGCAGCTGCTGCTGCTGCTGCGGCTGGGTCTTTGTGCTGAGCTGCTGCTGCTGCTGCCACCTGCAGGGCTAAAGCTTGTGCTACTTCCTCTTCTTGATGCTGCTGCTGTTGCTGCTGCTGCTGCTGTTGTTGCTGGTGCTGCTGCAGGCTGCTCAGCTGCTGCTGCAGGTCCATGAGCGCGTGATCAGCAGCAGCAGGCAGAAGTGACCCAAAGGGCGGATTCCCAATGCTGGCATTTGCAAATGTAGGAGACCCTCCCATAAGAGGACTACCACCCAAGATGGGGCTGCCGCCAAGCAGAGGACTACCTCCGAACACAGTGCTGCTAGTAGGGCTCAGACCTTGTAGCATCGCCGCTGCCGCTGCTGCTGACACCAGGGATGAGGAATTACTGTCAAGGTAGTTGTCAACAGATGGTGGAGCTGGCTGCAAGCTGCTGCCAGCACCAGCACCAGCAGCAGCAGAGCTGAGGTAGCTGCTGCCGGTGATCATGCTGTCTGCTGTGCTGGCGCTCATCAGAGGCATGCTGGCAACAGCAAGGCCAGCATCGAGAAGCTGCTGTTGCTGATTCAGCAGTTGCTGCTGATGATACAGTTGCTGGAGCAGCACTTGCTGCTGATCTTGCTGCTGCTGCTGCTGCTTGGGCATTGAGTAGTATCCTCCTGCTGTTGTGCCCATGTCAGCACTGCCTGCCCTCAAGGCACTCACCCCTACAGGACTGCAACCGTCAGCAACATGACTGCTGTTACTGCTGCTACTGCAGTGGCTGATTGTAGCCAACCAGCCATTCTCAACCAGAGTGCTGCTGATACCATTATATGACTGCTGCTGCTGCTTGAAGCTGGCAGCAGAGGCAGTGCTGTCTGCTCTGTTGAGCTGCCACATGGGCAGTGGCCCTGAGGGAGACCTGGCCACCTGCATCATGCCAGACACGGGGGACTGCTGCTGAGCCACAGACACCCGCACCTGCTGCTGCTGCTGCACCTCACCTGGCTGCAGTGGCTGGAAGGTCTGTCTCTGCGGCTGTGGCGCCTGTGGCCGTGCCTGCAACTGCTGCTGCTGCTGTCCAAAGTACTGTGACTGCTGCTGCTGCTGCTGCTGCTGCTGCTGCCACTGACGAGGCTGCTGCTGAGGGGGAGGTGACTGCACAGGAGGATGCTGCATGTCCGGCTTATCTAGCTGCTGCTGCTGCTGCTGTCGGCTCAACAGCTGTTGACGAGGTGGTGGTGGTGGGGGTGCATGGTGGTGCTGTTTGACTGTTGCAGTGTTCTCAGCGCTCTGCTGGAAGGGGCTGGCAGTCGCTGTCATGGCTGTTGCCGCAGGGGGTGTGACTTCTGGGTCGCCTGTGCTGATGATTTGTCTGACAGGCTTACCATCACCCACAGCAGCACTTGAAGGAGCGGCAGCACCCGCAGCAGCGGCACTCAGTTGCAGCAGAGCAGCAGCATGACCACTGCTGCATGACGCTGTCCAAAGAGCGCTAGGCTGCTGCTGCTTTTCAGCTGATAGCTGTCCAGCTGCTGCTGGTGCTTGCTCTTGCACCAGTGGGTGCTCTGCTGGCACATCAGCTGCTGTGGCTTGGGCTGCTGCTGCTGTGGCTGCAACTGTTTTGACTGCTGATGTGTGAGGACATGGCTGGTCTTTGCCATCTGCACACAACAGCATGAGTGAGTTGGTGGGGCATGGCGGCAGAAGGTGGCAGCAGGGGTGTGCAATTCCATGAATTGCTTATCAGAAATATCTCGAGTACAACCTCTGGAGGTTCATCCCACAATACCATCAAACCACATCAAATTCCAGCAGCCTGGTACACAACACATGTTGGTGTGTCATTTAGGTGACAGAGACTGTCCCTGAACAGTTCCTACAAAGCTTGTCCTTGGTGTGCAAACTCCCTAGGCCCTTTAATGAATGATGAACATTGACTGGTGCAGTCATAACTCACCGTCGAGGTCCGAATCTGAGTCACAGCCACTGCTGCTCTCATCCTCCCAACTGCCCTGAAGCCACAGAGGTACTGCTGCCGCTGTGTCTGCTGCTGCTGCTGCTTCCACTGCTGGCAGCTGATCAGACAGCACTGCTGCTCCTGTGGCAGGACCATCAGTCAAAATCTGCTGCTCTGCCTGCTGATCAAGTTCAGATGCTGCTGCAACAGTACAATGCACTGCCGCTGCTGGTGCTACTGCTGCACTGCTCACATCTCCCTGGGGTGTCCCAGGTGCAGCGGCTGGTGGCCCCTTCTTCCTACTCTTCTTCTGACCCGGCTTTTTCTGTTTCCTGCGTGCTGCACTGAAGGCATGCACCAGCTGCTGCTGAGGGACAGCGCTGCTGGTCCACTGCGACAACACGTTCACAAAACCGCGCAGACCACCTGCAGTGGATCACCAGCAGCAACACAAGCAACCAGCAGGTGTTGGACAGGCACACACAGCAGACAGCAGCAAGCTGCCACACACAAGAGCATGGAAAAAATGGCCTGCATAGACTCCTGATGAAAACAGCACCAACTTGAAAATCGATGCAGCCAGGTGTAAAGTTCAGTTTTGGTGCACGCTACAACTGCTGCAGCAGCAGTCACAATGGTACACTGTCACTGCAGCTGCAGCCCCTGGTCCACCCCCTGCTGATGTGTCACCCACCTGCTGCCTCATCATCATCACTACTGTCCTCACCACTGCTGTTGCTGTCTCCTTCTGTCCAGTCATCGCTGCTGCTGCCTGTGTCAGCCTGACACAGCCAATCAGGTAGACTGCTGCCAGCAGCAGCAGCAAGCTCCTCAGCAACAGGTGGTGCAAGGAGACCAGTGGCGCTGCTGCTGCTATTATTGTCCTGCTGGTCGTCAGCAACAGGTGCTGGTTGTGAGCTGCCAGCAGCATCTGCTTCACTGACACCACTGGTTGCTTCAACTTCTGCTGGGGCTGCCTGTTCACTTCCTGACTCAGCTGGTTGAATGTTGTAAGCCTTGTTCCACACTGCCAGAGCCTGCTGCTGCTCAGACTGTCGTTTGGCCAACACCACATCAGCAGCAGCAACAGCAGCAGCAGACTTCTTGACTGCAAGCTGCAGTGCTGCTACGCTCACACCAGCAGCAGTGAGGGATGCACTGCTGACAGCCTGCTGCTGCTGTTCAGGTGCTACCTTGGCCTCACTATCACCTGCAGCAATAACACTGCTGCTGCTGCTGTCACCGTTGACTGCTGCTGTCATACAGACCTGCAGCTGCGCAGCAGCAGCCAGCCGCTGTTCAAGCTGCTGCAGCTGCTGTTTAGCTGCTTCCACTGCTGCCTCTGCAGCTGCAGTGGCATGTCTGGCAGCTGCCAGTCGCTTGTCGGCCCTCTCCCTAACAATGATCTTTTTCAGCTGAGACAGCTTCTTCTTGCTGGCTTTCTTGAGCCCCAGTGCACCTGACTTCACACGGAGACCTTGCTCAGCAGCAGCCTGCAGGACGGCCTGGACCTGCTGATGTGACAGCCGCTGCTGCTGCTGCTGCTGCTGGGATGCAGTTTGTTGCCGCATACGCCGGCCACTGCTATTGCTGCCCTTGAGCTGCTGCTGCTGCTGCTGCTGCTGTTTGTGCCGCAACAGCAGTTGGGACAGGTCCAGTGTGGCGCTGCTGGACGCTTTTGGCTTGCTGCTGGCTGGAGTGGCAACAGCTGAAGCAGTTTTGCTGGACAGTTTCACAGTTGGCGAGCTTGCTGGAGCATCAAACCTGCTCGCAGCAGCAGCAAAAGACGATGCCCCAGCAGAGCCTGCTGTACCGGCTGCTACTGCTGCTGTGGCCCCTAGAGCTGGGAAACTTTCGGGTGCCAGGTCTGCAGCATTGTTACTGTTGCCAGCTGCCAACTGCTGCTCGTGCTGCTGCTGCTTCCTGAGCACCAACAGCTTTGCCTCCTCCCCGTTGACCCCCCAGTGACTGTCTGCCAGGTGCTGCGCCAGGAAGGTGTAAGCAGTGAAGGCTTTCCCACATGCCAGACAACGCACACGACCAGTGACAGGGTCTGCAAGACTCTTGTGGGCCTCAAACATCAACCGCACATTGCTCTTGGCAGCCCCAGCTGCTGCTGTCTGTCCTGCACTCACTGGTGCTGCAGGACGTGCGGTTGCTGATGCTGCAGCAGCAGGTCTGATGCTGCTGATGCGACAACCAGAAGCTGACGCTGGTATTGTGTTGGGAGCTGGAGGAGCTGCTGCTCCCCTGCCGGGTCTCTTGCTGCTGGATGTAACTGGTGTGCGGAACTGCTTTGCTGCCTGACGGTGATTGTTAAACTTTCTGCGGTGGACCAGCTGCCAAATCCCTGAGTCGCTGGATGAGCTGTTCTGAGTAGCAGCATCATCCGTGATCCTGTCTGCCGCAGCAGGAGTTGGTTGTGCTGCTGCTTCAGCAGCTGCTGAAGCTTGTTGCTGACCACTGCTCATAAGCTGCTGCATGGGCTGTTGTGGAGAAACCCCAGCTGTTGATGCATGATGTTGGCTGCCACTGGACACCAGTGCACTCAGCCAGTGGTCGTTTGACGCAACATACGACTCCAACACGCTGCCGGGAACGCTGCTGCCAGGCTGAAGGCACGACTGCGGTGCCAAAGCCTTGGGCTGCGCCAGTGAAGCGGATCAGTTGTGTGCTGGCAGCGAGCCTTGCAGACAAAGAGCCTTATGTGCTTGGAACGTTCAAATGCCGGCATATGCTTATGCCAGCATTATGCCCAGCACACGGTCCTGTGTCCAGCCACAACACGCAGGCAGGAACAGAATCTGTGGATGTACCACCAGCGTAAAACGATCTCACGTCGCAGCGCATTGCCACGGCTGGGGCGCACTGCAGCTTTGTGCAGCCTTGCCCCGAGACCGGTTGATACTTAAGCTCAGATTTGTGCTCAATCATTATACAGCCTCGCATAATGCAGTTCACTGCCTGATCCAGCAGTCTGCATTGTGGAGAATTCGGAAGAAACCACAACTGGGTCCCTCACACACCTGCTGGTTATATCACTCCCGATATGATTGCCTGTCTACTGCATGTTCTCCTTTGAATCAAGATTAGTCAAGCACTGCGGTGCTGCTGCTGTACAGCATGGCTTCTGATGCGACACGCGTTCCTTGTCTGTGAATGGTCACTCTATTGTGCCTTAGCGTTCTTGCCTTGTCTGTGCTGCAACGACAGGCCGTCTTGGTGAGAATGACACACACGCCGCTGTCCTGGCTGACACACTCAAAGTCTGAAGAATCTACCGGTCATTTTGAAGCATATTCCCACCCTGTCACGGAGCAGACGGTCACGCGTCTGAAGTGCCCGCTTAACAGGTGCTCAAGTGCGGGCTATTGATGTATAGCGGCTGCCTGCAAGCTGTGACGGAGTGGCTGTCACCAAACTTGCTGCTCTCACATCGACTGGAATTCAGACCTGTCGTGACTTGTTTGTATGGTCTTGTGATATATGATATCTGGCAACTTGTAGCTGCGACCATGGCGAAATTGCCTGGCACCGCGTAATATACTGCCAGGCACCGCCAATGCACTTGCTGCTGCTGTAAGAGAAATTGAGCCAGCAACAAAGGCCAGTGCGATTGTTGCTGCTGTACATCGGTACCTATCATAGAGTATGGACCATGCAGGCGACGTAGGATAATCAAAAGGAACACATGGACATGAGTTGTAGCACAGCTGCTCCTATCGCTAACAAAGCAGAGTGTCCTTCATCAAGCAAGGGTACGCTTATCAGCTGCAAGGCCCTTTTGAGATGTACTTAGTGGCTCAGCCAGACTGGCACACCAGGATTTGGTCACTCTCAGGAGGAGATGTGCCGTAACTGTCCTTTATCAAGTTCACGCAGTTCAGTTGGGATTTACTTGATGCATCCATCCATGTGTCCACCACATGGACAGTCTTCTATTGAAACAAACTGGCCATCCCAAGCATCTGCCAGTTTTATTTACAATTGTGTTGGCTCACTGAGAGAGTCTTTCAAATGCATGGCATCCACTGATTATTCTTCACATGCCTCACGTGGAGTCTGCATGATGAACAATGATCTACAGCATCATGCTGAAAGTTGACAGCACTAAATGGATTCTCAAAGAGCAATATGCACAATGTATGCACACTGCATACTTCTCACACATGGGCAGCCATTCCGGTCCATTTGGTACAATGTGCAAGGTGGCAGCATTGCTGAACCTTGCTGCATGGCATCATACAATATCACCCACATCATAATGCCAGCCATGTGCATGTGCGGTTCATCCTTGCCTGCCTGAACAACCCCCTTTGCAAACAACAGAGCAAACTTGCTTGATTCCATGCAATGCAGCCTACTGTAAAAGTGATGGAGCGGATGCAACGGTTGAGATGCCATATCACATGCGCTAATATGGCATTGTATAATCTGGCACCATTTGCATGCACCCACCAGCAGACAATGCAAGCACACATCATGCACCCACCAGCAGACAATGCAAGCATACAAGTACAAAAAGAGATTGAGTTCATGCCACAACAAAACCACAAAGCGATCAGTGTAATGCTGGCTTACATATGTGACTGCACCACCATCAATTGGCTGGCGTGGACTACCATTGCTGGCATACGCCGCAGAGGCACTGATCACTGATGCTCTGAAAGTACAGGCTGAGGGCAGGCTCCAGGACTCTGTACAAACACCAAAGCTTTCCATGCCCGACATAACAGTGCCTATGCCAGATAAGCAAGAACTTTGCATTCTTGATCACTCAAAAGCTCGCACCAGTTGTATAGACCTGGGTGTACTGATGGCACATTGCGAAGCGGGTAAGTTTCATTTGCAACACTGCAGCAATCTACTTCACATGGGGGTTCCCAATGTGAAATCTCGTGCCCACATTCACTTCTGCTGCAGCCATACTTGACATGGGGAAAGGCAGATGTCCTGCAGGAGACCAGGAGTTCCGGCCAGCATCATACACCTCAATGATGTCTAGATACTCTTCATGCTCCCCTTCACCTCCCAAAGCCAACACACTGCCAGACAAACACACACCCGTCACATGCTGCCGCTGACGGCTCAACTGCCCAGCCTGCTGCAGCTGCCACATGCGCATCTCCAGCAAGTATGCCTCAGGACCACCACTCCCGCCAAACAGCAACACCTTGTGTGCGTCAACCGCAGCAGCTGCTAAGCCCCTGCTCGGTCTTGGGAGTGCTATGCCTGATGGGCTGCTGCTCCATGTCCGGCACCTGGTGTCATACAATGCAATTCCATCTCTTTGCCGCCCAGTGCTGCTCTCTACACCACCAAAAGTGAGCACTGCACTGCTGCCTGTTGGCGACACTGCTGCAAAGTCATACATGCCGCCCTCTGGCATGACAGCTGACTGGAACCAGCAGTTGACATAGGGGTCAAAGCATGACACTGCTGCTGAACTATGCCTGCCCAACATGTATGCCTTGCCATGGACAGACACACATGGGCCTGCAGACACAACAACAGCACACAGCTCAATTTCTTCTACACAGGTGACACACTCCTCGCAAGTAGCATGAACCACAGCACAGCAAGAAGCAGTCATGGCAGGCTGCATCACACCTATGACACAGCAGAAGCCAGGTGACAGCTACCCCTCTACAACTGCTTTGCAGACCCCACCGCGTTCAGCTGCAAAGTTCCTCCGCCCTGTGCAGGTTTAGGTTCGCAAACACAGTCTCCCGTGCCTTGGCCCTCACCTGCTGCTCCCTTGCAGGATGGCACAACATGCCACTTGCGGGTGTCTGCCTCCATGATGTAGCTGCTCTCATTGTCAGGGCCAGCCACAAGCATGAGATCTTGACCAGCTCCGGTGGAGCAAGCCGGCAGCGTGCAGGCAGCATAGTACCACTGCAGGACAAAACACATACTGTGTTCAAGTGGCTATAAAAGATTAGGCGGAGAAAAGCTTGTACCTGCCAGAATTTTACCACAAACACCATCACGGCAAAAGACTAGACCAAGTTCTCCAGCACGGTTGCCCTGCAACTGACGCACATACAAGGCAGTTTGTGCATGAGCTGTTTGGACAAAAAATACAGTCAACTGTCCAGCCCTCACTGCTGCTACGTCTTCTGCTGCTGCTACCCTCGTAAAGGGCCTGAGGCAGTTATGTCTGGTCTGGCGTGTGAAGGCGCACCTGTGGGTCCATGTATGGTGGTCGTGGGTCTCCAGTGTCAGTGTCTAGGACTGACCAGCCTGCCTGCGCATTGTACAGCAGCAGGCCCTTGTCACAGCCCAGCTCAGCCACATCCTCACAGCTGTAGCTGTGCACGAACAGGTACTGCTGGCTGGGTGCCAGGAGAGGTGGCAGACGAGACGGCGCAGGGATGCCCAGGTAATCCAGCTGGTGCTGCGGGTATTAGAAACACAAACAGACTGTTGTATACAGCTGCCATGAGAGCGCTGAGGTTGAGGCATGCTGCATCACATCAGCTGCGTGGCGAGGTTGTAGATGCTTGGGCTGCCTGGACAGAAGCTGCTGTTGCTGCATAGATCACATTGCATCTGATCAGCAGTCTGGTGGTGCTAACAACCAATCATGCACCCAGCTGGTTGCAAGGCAGATTACTGCAGTTGTGTGGATGAGCAGTTTGAGCTGGCCACAAAAAGCAGCCATGGCATGCGACTACATATCATGCCATGACAACATGTCCTTGCTGCCGGAGCTCAGCCAGCCACTGAATATGAAGCAACAACAGCAACTGTGCTACGCAACACTGCGCAACACCTGAGGACCCACCTGCACAGCTGCCAGAAGTCTGCTGTCTGCTGGTGGAGCATAGCCATCACCTAAGCGCAGCACTGCCACCACTTCTCGAGCCACCTCAGGAGACATGTCCACTCGCAGCTGTTCCCTGCCATGCTGCACTGCTGTATCAGCCAGGACCGCAAGTACAGAGTCTGGATAACTCTTCAGTGTCTGCAACGATACCCATGCGCTGTAATCATCTGCTTGTAGCTGCAACCAGTGACACGTTTCATCCAGGTCCATGCACTGCAGGAGTATTGAGTGTTTGGCAGCTGCAGCTGGCTGCAACAAGCAACCAGCGCCGACTGTTGGCAAAACTGCAAACCACTCTACGCAGTGCTTGTACTACGGGTACAGAACGAGGGCAGAGTTATGAAACCTTTGCGACTGCTAGTCGGAGTGATAAGGGTACCCTGGCTGTGAGTATGATAATATATCTATGCGTCAAAGCGTAGCTGTTATAGCTGTACTGACTCCAACAAACGTGACGAAGTACCACGATCAAGGCCTACGCAGGTGCTACACTGTCTGTCTGTGAACTTGCACCCCCTTCGGCTAAGCTCACGACCGTGATACAGATATAGCTGGAATGTGAGAGGTATACTTAGCCGGACGCGTTTCATGGAACTGCAACAGCCCAGGTCCTCCTTGTCCAACAAAATGCAGAACCTGGGGCAGTGCGCGTAACATTCTGTGCACGCAGACGCCAATGGCCATTTTCCCACTTGCAATGATAAATCCTCGGAAAACGGTGTGAGATATTTGTCGCTGGCAGCGACTCGCTGCCAGAAGTAGTATTGCTGATTGCTCGTGAGGTAACAAATAACTTGTAGAGATGCAACTTACATATCGTCATCATACGCGTGCTGGGTTACCACCTCCCTGCCTACGTTCCTGACCACGTGAACTTGTCCCTGAGGGACAGTCCCTTACTTTTCATTTACTAAACAGTCACGGCCCTGGTTGAAAACCATTGTTTTTATGATGTTGCGTTGCAACTTTTGTCATGAGAGCATCTGGCAACAATTACCAAACCACCCACGGAGGTGCAGCAGCAGCAGCAGCAGCAGCAGCAGCAGCAGCAGCAGCAGCAGCAGCAGCAGCAGCCGCCCAAGCCAGCCGTGGCATGTATAGAAGCTTTATTGCAGGAGCTGGTCCAATGACTGTAGGAAAGCTGACTCAAGGCACCGATGCCAGCCCTCTGCAGATGAACACTCGGCAGGAGCACACATCAAGGTGCCGGAAAGGAAGGCAGACAGAACAGCTTACTAAGCTTGTAAGTTACAATGCAAGAGCTGCACACTGGAGGAGGCAAGTTGTCATCAATGCGATATTGCCGGCACAGGCCTGAATTTATGGCAACTGCCATGTGTCTCAATGATAGTCCAGGACTTTTCATGCCAGACGCAGCGACTGCCAGGGAGAAAACGGGTGAAGACAGTCAGATTGGCACTATGATTCAGCTTCAACTCCTGCAAGCGCTCTGCATCTGTTGTAAGACTGCTGTACAGGATGCCGCACCCTTCAGTCCCTGCAGCTTATCATGTAGTTGAATCCACTTGCATTGGAAAAACAATGTGCGCTGCTCTATTTGTGCGGCTCCTTGCTCAGCAGACAAGTTGTCAGTCTGCTTCTTGCATACCTATCTCACGTTTCTGTGCACCTTCGCAGACAGCATCAGCTCGTTTTACACTTGCACCAGGATGCTGGCAAAGTAGCATAGGGGGTAGCAGCAACTGACAGCTCGGCTGTCCAATACTCACCACCCTCTATCCCAAAGCAAAAGCGACCCTCTGTGGCCAAGCGGTCAAGAGAAAAAGCCTTCTCACCTAATAACTTGGATGGAATCATGCACGTCAAACAAGAAGTCTTTAATAGGGCCACTCTTATGAACGCTTTGCGGCTTGGTAGCCTGCCCACGGCGTGGGTGCAACAGCAGACAGCCTACTTCTGCTTGATTATGTTGTCTGACCAACCCCTGAAATACAGTGTTCAAGCCCACAAAGCCTTTGCTGTGTCCTGCCAAGCAGTGCCACACACCAGAGTATTGGGTGTCTGCTGGTGTGGTGCTGCAAGTGACTCGTGACTCAGCAGCTGGCTGCAGCACTGCTGTTAGCAATGCAGTCAAGTACACCACCCTGTGCACGCAAGTGGTGCAAGTCAGCCGACAAGGAAGCTCAGACTGAAAAGTAAGTGTGTATGAGAGTGATTATTTCGAAAAGTGGTCCGTTTGCAAAATCGTCGCTGTGCGACCCAGTGGCTGCATGGCTGTTCCAAGCTGGCTGCAGATCTTCAACAACAGGACACCAATACAGCATGCCAGGAGCAGATCTGCAGGAATTGCACCAAAATCAACGTTGGGAACTGCGCCGAATGTACTGACACAGCAGGTTGGAGCTGCCAGCGGTTGAAGAGCAGCTGTTCTGGCTACCTCACCACAGCAGCACTTGCTGCATGGCAAAGTTTCTTTTACAGCAGCAGCAGCAGCAGCATTGCTGAGATGCAGCGGCCATGTAGATGCCGTGGGGTCTGCAGTATATCATTGACACTCTTTTGCACGGTTCTCAGCAGAAAGTGCAATGTCACCCGGCAATTCTTAAGACGCACACAGCAGCAGCTCCCCCTCTGTGGTTGTATATCCACAAGCTGCTCCCTTGACATTCAACAACGTCAGGTAAAACATGTATAGCGTCTACTATCAGCAGGGGCGCTCCAACTGTCCTTCTTGTGCGTCATGTCGCTCTCCAAATTTGTGACAGTGAGCGTACGTAACACGCAAGTTATCGGTACGAGCATCGCATCGCCATGCAATCGATGAACTGAAAACTTTCTGTGACCTCTATAAGCTAGTCTGTCACCAGAGCGACAAGCAAATTCAAACTCTCGTTGTTCCAGAGCCTCGTCTGAGTTGGCTAGGAAGGCGGTAAATTCAACAACCAAGAATGTCACTTTAAGTCATAGTTGCTGCGGTCATCACCACTGTGCAGCAGCTCTAAAGCATGAAGCAGCGGGACATCTCAGCATTCTTTGGCAAAACGCCCAGTTCCACCAAGGTAGAGTCTGTAAAACCAGTCATACAGAAGCGGGCGTCCAATGAGAACCCATCGAATGTAGCGGTGAAGCGAACAGTGAGTTCTACTGCTGCACAGGATCATCCAGCACTGGCATGCCCTGCATAAACGATCCATGGCTGATTGCAGCAGAAACTTGAGGAGAGCGGCAACAAGAAGCTCAAGCGCCTGAAACGTACTGTAGCACCAGATGAAGGGCAGAAAGGTGCACAGGAGGTAAGTGGCTGCAGATATCTATCCATCACTTCTGTTTGTGCTGTACTCTTCGCCCTGCTTGTTTGCCTGCTCACTTTTCACGAAGCAACAGGGCCCGCATTATTGGATCACTGATCATTGTTACTATGACGAGCTCCTGCTGGGTGCCCTGCAGGAGGTGGGTGATCAGCTGGAGGACGAAGATATGACCAACACAGCAGCAGAGAAGACTGCAGCAGCAGAGCCGCATGCAGCAGATACAGAAGTAGCTGATGGGTCTGCCAAAGACCTGAAATGTACTTCGTCCAAGGTGGGCATGGGCTGGTGTTGGGTATGCAGGCACACCGTGGACGCTTATTGCATACCATGTGCAGGGCCAAGGACCTACTAGGCGCTGGTAGCAGCTGCTGGCACACTGGTAGCATTCAGGCATGTAAACTTTGCAGCTCAGCCATACCTGTTGTCCATTGTTGTGCGCAGGCTGGCAACAAGCAGGCATCTGCTGCTGTCAAGCAGATGTTTGGCAGCTCAAAGTCTAAGGCAGCAGCAGCAGCCAGTAGCCCCAAAAGCAGCAAACCAGCAGCAGCAACAGCAGCCACTCTTAGCAAACCAGCACAAGCAGACCAGCAGCAGGAGTCAGCTGACATGCAGCTGCCAGCAGTAGAGGCAGACCAAGTGGCTGCTGCTGAGGCTGCTGAAGCCACAACCCCCAGTGACAGCGCGGCGGCAGAGCGGCAAGCAGCAGCAGCAAAGAAGGAACAGGTACAGCAGCCAGACAAGCCAAAGCGGGCAACAAAACAGCCAAAGCAAAAGAAACAAGCAGAAAGAGATGTACAAGCCGCCTCCACAACGTCGGACAGTGATGCAGCACTGCAGGAGGATGAGGACGATGAGGCAGAGGAGGCAGAAGAAGCTGAGCAGTTAGATGATGACAAGACCACTGCAGCTTTCAAAGCAGCATTCAGGCAGGCGGGTGCATCAGGGAAGAAGAAAAACAACAAGGCAGCAGCAGGGGGCTCAGGCAATAACAAAGTTGAGGGTGTGGGTACAGGTGCCCTGCAAGCAGCAAAGCAGGCAATAGGTATTGATGTCAAGGAGCTTGTCACATGGAAGGAGGGACAGCCAGTGCCTTATGCATTCCTGGCAGACACCTTCCAGGTCGGTATGGCCACTTGCTAACGATGGCATGTGCATTGAACAACAACACTTTTGCTCGCTTGCTACTTGGTAAGTGTTCTTAGGCAGGTGTGTTCCAACAGCAGCGGCCCACCACACAAACCTGGCACAAGAGATGCATCCGTCTGTGCAGCAGGCAGGCAACACATGCAGACCTGGCACCCTCTGCTATCAAGTGCTTCCACCATAATCTGTTCTCATGCAGATACGCCTGCCCCGCTGCTTTACCTGCTGCTGCAGGCAATAGCTGGCACCACAAAGCGCCTTGAGATCATCAGCTGCCTTACTGCTGCTTTCCGGGCTATTCTGTCCAGCACGCCAGCTGACCTACTGCCAGCAGTGTACTTGTGCACCAACCGAGTGGCACCAGCACACACAGGCATTGAGCTTGGGGTGGGAGACTCCATACTTGTCAAGGTGAGGAGTTGTGCAGCACATGTCAAAGCAAGTACTCATAACCTTAATGTAGCTGGATTTCGATCGCATTGAGCTTCACATGGCTCATTGCTGGTGTGCTACACGCTTGTGATTCTCAATGCTGCTGTGACTGCTGTTCCTGCAGGCTCTGGCTCAATCTACTGGCCGCAAGGAGAGCAGCATCAAGGCCGACTATGAGTCAACAGGTGACCTGGGCAGTGTGGCGGCTGCTTGCAGGGGCCAGCAGCGCACCATGTTCCCAGCACCACCCCTCACAGTAGCTGGGGTGCTGAAGACCTTCAGGGAGATTGCCAAGTGAGCGAAATGGTCAATATCACCAGGTCCAGGGGTGGTAGGCAGTCATGGATTGCTGTCTCATGGAATGATGTGAAGCTGCACTCAAGGCAACTACCTTCAGCAGTTGCTGACACAGAGGTGCTGTGCTCAAACGCTGCGTGAAACCGCCTGGTGGTGGTCAACTTCATGCATGGCTGGCTGTTGCAGGTGGCCTCTGACAGCGTCTGCTGCTGCTGCTGCTGCTGCAGGGCTTCTGGTCAATCTAGTCAGGAGCGCAAGCGAGGCCTGATTGGCAAGTTGCTAGTGGCGAGCAAGGGCAGCGAGCCGGGCTACATCATCAGAAGCTTGCAGGTGTGTTGGAACCCCGTGGGATGGTGCCGTGTCCGCCAAGTAAGTGCAGCAGCTGGCTGTTGCAGCACAAACACATGCTGCTTCCGCTGGTTTTAGCAAACATCACCACCTTCTTGAGTTGTTCAACATTGTACATCATCACTTACTCGAACATTATTTATGTAGGCAAAGCTGCGTATTGGTCTAGCTGAGCAGTCAGTGCTGGTGGCGATTGCTCATGCTGTACTCCTTCACAAGGACGGGGCCTCAGACAAGTGAGCGTAGTTTGTATGCATTGCTGCTTGTGCACCATCAACTGGCACGGCAGATGTCTGTTTTGGTGTCTGTGTGGGGTATGCCTGCTGCAAGCATTGCCCATTGTGTCTGGATGGCCAAGGCTTGCCCTTGTACAGCAGGCAACCATAATCACCTGCGTCCACTGCTGTTTAAAAAGGGTCGTCTGTTGTTGGAGCCCCTGCGTTATCTACATACACACCCAGCTGACTCTACCTGTATCTGTGCGGTTGCTGCTGTGTATGTTCGCTGTGCAGGGATGGCCGTTTGGCTGACCGTCTTGAGAAGGCAGCCCAGATTGTGAAGCAAGCATACAGTGAATGTCCAACATATGATGTGGTAGGTGTGAAGCTGATGCTGCATAGTGCTTGTACCATTGCTTTGCAAGCTAAGCCCTCCTGTAATGCAATCACAACTGGCTACAGGATTGTTACTGGTCCAGTGTGTCGAGGTGTGTGTGTTTCTTTTGGTAGCTGCAGTGAGACAGGAGACCTGATACTTGCTGCCACTAGATAAATGCAGCTCCGGCAGCTTGTCACAGCAGCACTCGCATTTGGTGACACAGAGTCCTCACCCGCGCTCTGCCCTCCTGTTTGGTGGTGCCCATTGCCATCGCAGCTGATACCTGCCCTCCTTGACCACCCCTTGACAGAGCTGGATGCCCACATCCACTTCATGCCTGGTGTCCCGGTGAAGCCCATGTTAGCGAAGCCTACTGCTGGTGTGAGCGAAGTACTGGACAAGTTCACAGGCATTGAGTTCACATGCGAGTACAAGTATGACGGGGAGAGGGTGCAGGTGAGACTGATGGCAGGAGTGTATCTCTGTGTATGCGTCAGGGGGCACATGTCTGATTTTGGCAGACTTGGAGACACTTGTGTTCTCTGCGGGCATTCATCATGCAGCCATATTGTACATCGCTTACTTAATAACCTATGAAGTCCAATCCTGCATGTGTGTGGTGGTGGACCTGGCAGTGCTGATGACCCAAGTGAAAGCAGTGGCAACGTCATCAGCTTGCTGCAGCACCTACAGAACAGAATCTGGGTGCATTGCTGTGGCACAGATACATGTACAAGATGACGGCAAAAAAGTTCATATTTACAGTCGAAACAGTGAAGACATGACTCCCCGCTACCCTGACATAGTGAGCAGATTGCCTGGCTGGCTGGCCCCCGGCACCAAAAGTATTGTGATTGATGGGGAGGCTGTTGCTTGGGACCAGGAGAAGAACAAGATACTGCCATTTCAGGCAAGCGCTCTACAGGGCTCTGCACAAGTGCACTCCCTATTTTTTGAACTTTGACAATGAGGCAGGCTTGCTGGTGAACACACTGTACCTTGCGCTCCATGCATATACCAGCAGCCAGTCAGTAAATCTCCAAAGGACGTGTCAGGTTGTGTACCTACCATCGCTTGAAACTCTGTGCTCTTGCATGCTCTTCTCACAGAAATCTGATGGTCAGGTGCCACAGCCCACAACTCAAGATCTTGCAATGGCCTTGCTGCTGCAGATACTGTCAACTCGTGCGCGCAAGGAGGTTGCCCTCGCTGATGTGAAGGTCCATGTGTGCGTGTTTGCGTTTGACTGCCTGTACCACAACGGCACGAGTCTGCTGCACGAGCCCCTCACGAAGCGGCGGCAGGTGTTAAATGATGCACTGGTTGAGGTGGCGGGCCAGGTGGCACATGCCACAACAAAGATCAGCAATGACGTTGAGGAGCTGGAGGTATGAGGAGGGCGCAGGGGTGATTGGTCCTGGGCTGTAGGCCAGCAGTTGTTGCAGATACTGATCAAGCCAGGCACAGTGGTTTTAAGTAGGGTTGAGGCTGCAGTGGGCACTAGCAGTGACCTGCATGCTGCCATGCCGCTGCAGGCATTCCTTAACGAAGCTGTTGATGCATCCACTGAGGGCTTGATAGTGAAGACCTTGAACGACACCTATGAGCCCAGCAAGCGCAGCAGTCACTGGCTGAAGCTCAAGAAGGACTACCTGCAGGGGGTGGGAGATACATTTGATGTGGTGCCGATAGGAGCATTCTATGGCAGAGGGAAACGGGCAGGTGGGCTTCATGAACAAATTTACTCAGCATCCCAGGCTATTCCCATGCTCTGCTTTTGCATGATCAGACTCGCATGCATCTGCTGTGTAGTCATCTTCCGTAAGTTGCAATGCTGCAGCAAAGCGCAATACATATGGGTATGATGAAGCATACATGAGTCTCAAGCATCATCACGGTTGTAATCGCATTTGGGTAGCATCAGCACATGGCAGGCTATTTGGACTTGTTGGCAATCGGCAGACCAAACGCACTGACAGCAACAGAGGCATCCAAGTAAAGTTGAGGTTAGTCCTTGATTATGCACTCACAACTGACTGCTGTTGCTGGGTTTATTGCAGGTGTCTTTGGTGCTTATCTGCTGGCAGTCTATGATGATGAGAATGAGTGTTACCAGACCATCAGCAAGCTGGGCACAGGCTTCAGTGAGGAGCAGTTGGTGCAGCTGGCAGACAGCTTGAGGCCAGCAATCATACCGGCGCCAAGGAAGTACTACCAGGTAGCTGGCCACAAGTAGATCAGTTGTGAACACACATGTGTTTGCTTGAGGCCACTCTCAATGCTTTCTGGTGACGACAGACTAGCTTGTGTCACTTGTTCAACTTCCTGTGCGTGTCTTCTCATGGAGCCATAATTTGAGTCTGCAGTTAACATGCGTGGGAAACGAACAATTGCATTATACATATACACTACTATAGTGCCTGCACATCTTGCACAGAGTGCTGCCACTGCTGGTCACCCTACTGCTGGGCCTGTTGCTCCTGCTGCTGCAGTACGGTGAGTCTGGCGCTCCTGATGTCTGGTTTGAGCCCACTCAGGTGTGGGAAGTGAAAGCAGCTGACCTGTCAATCAGTCCACTCCATCAAGCAGCACTGGGACAGGTGGAACCAGGGAAGGGTATTTCAATCAGGTTAGTTATTCATGGTTGGCATCCATTGGCAGCTGAGAACTTGTCAACCCATGGTATTATAGCAATGGACCCAAGAATTCTTCTTGCTGAGCAGATTCCCTCTTGGGCCGGCATGCCCGTCGACTGCTGGATGCTCTTGAGGTTCACTTGCTTTGCTGTGGGAGAATAATGTTGTTGATATCTCTGCGTATGTAAGCGATTGAGCGAGTGCATTTTTAACATACTGAATGAGCTGACAGATGGGCTGACATGCAGAGTATATTCTTCGCTGTGCTTATTGAAGCGGCGTTGCAGGGTGCATGGCTGCCAAATGCTGGCTTGCCATGGCAGCCCCTATTGCGTTCACAAGTCATCTTCATCTGCTGCTGATATGAATCAGGTTCCCTCGTCTGGTACGTGTTCGCGAAGACAAGGGCCCTGAGGATGCCACCACAGCCAGCCAGGTGGCAGACATGTACAGGCAGCAGGCAGTTGTGCAGGCAGAAGCAAAAGCCAAGGCCGGAAACGATGCGGGGGATTACGAGTAGGACAAAGTGGGATAGGAATGCTGATGGCGTACATGCGGATGTCAGTGCAAATGGGGCAGGGTGGCTACTGGGTGGTGCTTGGGGTGAAGTGGAAACTGTGCATGCCTGGTATTTTAGCCAAATGCCGTCCATGCTGCATTTGTGTAACTGAGGTTTATCGTACAAAGCTGTTCTACATCCATAACGTCGCTCCTTATAGCGCCGGTAGTGGTGATCACCCTGCTCAGCATCGAAGGCTCGTCGGAGTTTGCAATGCGCCAGAGAGCATTCCCAGCAGACAGTTTGATGCACAAGATAAATTATGCAGCCATGAAATCAGACACACGAGCATCGATATCGCCTCCGTCATTGTCGTCTATGCAACTGCAAGCTCAGTTCTCCGGAGATACACTGTTGCAGTCCTGCAGGGCACCAGCACTTGAACATGCACAATGATCACAGTCGAAGTAGCTATCAATGACATGTGCACTGTTGAACTGCATATCGAAAAATACAACATTGCAGATCTCAGCGTCGTCGCCCATCGACCCTCGTGACCATTGCCCCAAGTTTATGAAAGGCATGTTTTCGTTGAGTGCACAGCAGCAATGCCACGGGCACCGATCTCCCAATTGCTGCCGCAGTGATGCACGTTCCGTCACCCCAGTAGCAGCACGTTTGGAAAGACAGCGGCACACCAGTCATGTCGGTAGAGTAGCTGCCCCGGAACGTCTATCAGTCGCGTCCAGCAGCGAGGAGATAGTGGCCACTGACAACACAGGTGTGCTGAGCAGTTGTTTCCTTGTGACAATGAGCTGATAGAGAGCCTTACGAGGCGGTGCCCTGACTGCACCTATTGCTTATACCTGGTGACTCATGATATATCTTACCATTTCATGCAACAAACAACTGCATTCAATATGGTGCAAGGCAGTGACTCTATGAACGTCTATCATCAATTCTGCATCATCCATGCTGTTTTGTCGGCTCTGTTCGGCAGGTGTGCTACTTGTCCAATGCCCTGATGCCAAGGGTGTTGTAGCAGCCCTGGCCCAGCTGCTATTTGGCTTCAACTGCAACATACTGCAGTCAGATCAGTTCACAGATGAAACACTGAAGCAATCGCGATTCTTTCAGCGCATCCACTTTGACTTTAGTGACATATCAGTTGGCAGGGGCAACCTATCAGTGCTGGAAAGCGCTGTAGATGAGCTGGCCAGAAGATATGAGATGGATTGGAAGGTACAACACAACGGAATGATGCATGCGATCCTTCTCATGCTGCAGATAACAGCTCCGCCGCAGCACAGCAGCGGACTTGCTGTGCAGGCAATGTGATGGTGGTGTCATCGGGTGAAGGATATTTGCTGTCTCAATCATGGGCTGTATTCCTGTGGTTATGCATATGTGACCAGGCGGTCAAGTGACACCAGCTGCTGTTGCACTGCTTTGCCTTAGGTGTCTTACCGACCCAAGCGTAAGCGCATGGCTGTCCTTGTCAGCAAGATGGACCACTGCCTGTTCGACTTGCTCATAAGGCAACGCAGCGGCGAGCTGTACTGTGACATACCAGTCGTCATCAGCAACCACCCTGACCTGCAGCATGTAGCAAAGATGTTTGAGATTGACTATGAACACATTGGGTTCAGGCGGGATTTGGACAAGGCCATAGCCAAGCAGCAACAGGAAGCCGCACTGCAAAAAGTGAGGAAAAAGGGGGGTGTTGCCTCTGTCAGCTGTAGCTGCTGCAGTGCACTTCTTGCCGGGTGATTACGCCAACAGGATATGATGTTGTTGTGCATTGTGAGAGGACCTTCAAGCGATCAGTATGCAGCAGCAGCTGCTGACGGCTTGTTGTGGTGCGTCATCTTAAAACAAGCCACTCCATTGCTGGTTTCAGGACTACTTTGTGTTAAATATCTGCTGTTGCTGCTGCTAGGTGTTGGATGATGCTGACGTTGATCTGATTGTGTTAGCCAGGTGAGAGCAGCTTATCCAGTGCGCTGGCGGGGTAGTTACTGGGTAACAGCAGGAGTACGGCTTATTTTCTTCATGGCAGACATGAGATGTGGTGACAGCTCAGACAGCTGCTGCCAGCAGACAGGGTGCTCAGCTTTGTCACGACCTGCAGCATGCCAGGCAATGCACAGGCATTGTGATCAGCCATTATCATCATCCAATAAGGCCATCACTCCTTTCCCTGCTGGCACTGCTGCTGTTGATGCATCAGGTACATGCAGATCTTCAGTGAAGACTTCTGCAACCGCAACTGGCAGCGCACCATCAACATCCACCACTCATTCTTGCCCGCGTTTGAGGGCGCCAAGCCCTACCACAGAGCTCATGAGCGTGGTGTGAAGATTATTGGTGCAACCGCACACTACGCCACAAGTGAACTTGATGCCGGGCCCATCATTGAGCAGGACATCACGCGCATTACCCACAGAGACAGCGTGCAGGACATGGTGCGCAAGGGCAGAGACCTTGAGCGGCTGGTGCTGGCCCGTGCTGTGCGCTGGCACTTGAGTGACCGGGTGCTGGTGACACCCACTGGCAGGACAGTCGTGTTCCAGGACTAGCCAGACTGAGGGCAGCTTGCAGGAGGTGCCAGGGATGGGTCGTGAGCAGCAACCAAAGGGGCAGCAGCAAAAATAGGTGGGTGGGTGGGTTACATGTTGGTGTCGTCTGCTGCAAGGCTGTTGTCGGTCGTGGAACGTATGCAGTGACACAATTGTCACCTTGATGGTGACAGAAATCTCTGCAACTATGAAGTACAGCACTCAGCTGGCAGGAGACCACCTTGCAGGTGCAGGTGTGTGGATGCACAGCCAAACATTATTCACAGGCAGCAGCAGCAGGGCTGGAAAGCATTTCTGTTGGTTCGTATCCATGTCATTCATGGGTCCAGTCGGTTCTTTTTTGCGGGCATTACACATGGTTGTTTCCAAGTTGGTTCCAACAGTAGGCAATCCAAACAGTTGATAATCTGTCCTACACACACCTGACATTGCAGCAACCTAAGCCCTAGCGTGGGTTGATGGGTTGATGTCATTGATGGGCCCCCCAGGGGCATCACAAAACTGATACTATATCATACTACGCCATAGTGGCAATACGTGCAGCCTGCATTTTGAAGGCTTTTCCACACCATCAGACCGACAGAATAGCACCATGATCACGGGACGAAGGAAAAGATAAATTCTTGGTGCATATTATGCCACGGTGGCTTCAGTTTGAAGTTGTGTGCTTCAACAGTCATGACAGTCAGTGATAATAATCAGTACTTTCATGACAGTCAGTGATCACTGGGCGATTGGATGGTGGATTGTGTGCTGTTGTCCGTAACACCGTGTAAGAAAGGCAAGTCTTCTTCCTGATCATGATCGACCTGTCGGTCCTGTACCGGCACACGTGCACGTGGCCCACCAGCTGTGCAGGTTTGGTTGTAAAGCCCAAGCCTGGGTCTTTCAGGCTGTGAGTTCAGCCCCAGGCAGCGCACTGAGCCGCTGGCAGAAAGGAACAACCCTGTTAATTCAGGCTGCAATGGCAATGCTATGAACGACATGAACAACGTTAACGTGATCAGGCTTGCTAACGGCGTTGAACTGCCAAGAATTGGCTTGGGCACTTTTAAAGCCACCGGCGACGACGTCAGGCAAGCAGTGACTGCAGCAATACACAACAATATACGCCATATTGACACAGCGGCTATCTACAAGGTACCTAAGTCAGGGCGGCAGCTGCTTGGTACTGCAAGTCCAGTACTGCCAATCATCGGCTGCACAGTTCACAGCACTTCCAAAAAGGACGTATCACACAGAAGGATCAATCTCCCGCTGCTTCAACTTGCAGAATGAGCAAGATATAGCTCAATCTCTCCGTCAGCAGGTTGTACCCCGCCAACAGGTATTCATTACCAGTAAGGTGTCCCCTTATCAGCAAGGGACTCTCAAGGCCACACAGGCATGTCAAGACATTCTGCAGGGGCTGCAGACAGATTATGTGGTACGTTGTTGATCGCTGGACTTGCTCTGTGACCTTCCTGCAAGCATGTCAGCGGTGCCTGTTGGATATCCACTGCTGGCAGCAGCAGCTCTGTAGATTCTGCCATGGCCACACAGCTGTCTGCGGGTTTACCAGGGAGAAGCCGCCACCTTCAGTTAAAATTTTCAGGGGGAGAGGGCCCTACTGGGGAGCCACAGAAGGTGCAGGTTGCCAAGTGCTGACCACTGCTGCAATCACATGCAGGATTTGTTGCTGATCCACTGGCCTGGTGCTGCCCGTACTGATGCCACTTCACCTGTGAATGCTGAACTCAGGTGGCAGACTTGGCGGGTGGGTCACCCGTATGGTACAATATTGATACACCCATGTTGATAGCTACCCCGCAGCCTATCAACCAAACACCACATGCCCAGCTCCAACAGTAACATCTCCATGTAGTCAGACACTGTCATGCATCACAATGTACCATCTCACGGATTTGCAGCACTGAGTGCAGCCCTTTATACCTTTATTCGGCTGACTGTCGTGCTTGCAGGTGCTGGAGCAGATGTACAGTGACGGCAAAGCTCGCGCCATTGGTGTCAGCAACTACAGCAGCCAGCACCTGCAGGAGCTGCTTGACAAGGCAGCAGTGAAACCAATGGTGAATCAGGTGAGTCAAGCAGGAGGTTGATCCTGCATCAGCCACGCAACCAATGACGGCACATGCGTGTGATCAAGTAGTACCCACTGGGTGCTCAGCATGAAGGTGATAGTCTTGAACACCACTGTCACTGCGTCTGTGCATCAAACCCTCAGCTACCAGCTTTGGACAGTACGGAATCAAAGAGATATGATGGTGTGATAATGTTCCCATACTCAGTAGTAAGCTGATCAACACTGTGATACTGACTCTGGTACCGACAAGGCCTGTTACACGCAGTCCATTACTGCATTACAGTACATATTGTCCCTCAGTTAAGTAATGCTGCTTCACGATGCATATGTTGCAGTTTGAGGTTCATCCACGTCGACCTGAAACAGCCTTGAGGCAGGCCTGTGGTCTTGCTGACGTGGCAGTGGTGGCGTATGCCAGCTTGGGCTGTGGAGACTTGTTGACGCATCCAGTAGTGAAAGATATTGCATTGCAGACGGGCAGGAGTGAAGCACAGGTACTGCTGAGGGGTGTAGGTGCTGGGATGGCCATTCAGCCACCCCTTTGTGGGAATTCGCCTGTGGGTGCCGCACTGAGTCACTTGTACTATGAAGTTATCATCTCAAGGAGTCGTGTCATGTACGGTGATAGCTATTTGCCTGTTTAAGTCAGCATAGTATGCTGGTAGATAGACAGCATGTTGTTACTACAGCCTCTCAAGGCTGATGAGGTTTCATGACTGGCTGCAGCTATACCACATTAGCCATCACCACGGACAACCGTGGCAGTTGATGATGTTTAAAGTGTAGCATAGTATGCTATGGTGGCAGCGAATGTTTTTGGCATAGTAAGTTGTGGTTGTTCCAGTTGGGACACCATGCATGGCCACCAAGTCCTATTAGTATGAGTGACTATGCCAGCATTTTTCTGCCTGTGCTGTTGCAGGTGCTGCTCATGTGGGGACTGCAAAAGGGTTGTGCAGTCATACCCAAGTCTATACATCCTGACTATATCGCCCAGTACAGCCCTGATCAACTGCTATCCCACCAGCTTTCCCAACAGCATGTGATTGCTCTTGACGCTCTTGAAGATGGGCACAAGTACTGCTGGGATGCATCAGGAATCCTTTGACCAGGCATCAGGCTGTCATGAGGCCCGGCAACGTGATTTGGTGAGTCAGCCATGACTGGGTGGCTCAGGACGTTAGGTGCCTATGCAGTACTGGTGCCGTGCTCAGGAAACTGGCTTCTGGTTCGAGTCCGGACTTAATGTGTACTTGGTTACTCACTACCGTAGTGTTGAACATGCTGTACTTGGCATGGTATCCCCCCATCGGCAGGCAGTTGGCGGTGACGACGGCATCTGCCTGGGGCCACTGCAGTGGACAGCTGTCCGGCACTGGCAGTGCCAGAGTCTCATGATCATGGACTTTTATGACTCATCATAGTCGGATTCAATGAATGGATCACACATTCTGGCAATCTAGATCCAGATCTGTGGGCCACATTGTCAAACGGTTCCGGGCCATTTGTGATGCCACCAAATACATATTCCCAAGGGCCTTGCGGCCGGAAAGGGTAATTCTTCTTCTTCTTCATTTGTGATGATTAAGGAATGTGGCCCGGCAGGCCGTCTCAGGCAGCCATCTTGTGTCGGATACTAAGGGTCTCCTCGAGGGGAGCTCCCTGGGCTAACATAAGACCAGCCAGCTAGAGGTCAACTTGGATTGATGATAGCCTCAAGGTCTGAGGCCTAGGTCAAATGGGACTTGACATTTCCTGGAACGATTCTCAGAAGGCTTCCAGGCTTGAAGGGCCGGCCGATCGGTTGAACCGCCGGGAGTCCCAGAATTTCTGCCAGAATTCACAGTAGTAATAATAATAATAATAGTAATAATCAATACTTTGCAGCCACCGTGGCTGTGACAGCATTTACAGGGACCCCAATTTCTGCCAGAATTCACAGTGACCTTCCCTGCTTCCCAGGCGCAGCAGCCGCCATTTAACGTTGAACAACTTGTTCAGCTTCAAGTTGAAGCCAAGCCTCAGCCTGGCAAGCGCACATTCTCATTAATGGGCCGTGGAACATGTCACTTACTCCGTACAACTTCTTGGTAACTTCTCTAGCAGCAAGATTTTGATTCCAACTACATGCGGGCTGTAGCTGATGGCTGCAGCAGCATGCTGACAAAACGACGCTTGGCACACCACCTGTGCTGCATGGTCCAGGTTTGTGCAGTCGATGCTCCCAGGTGCATTTGCAAAACAAGACACAAGCATGCAGCCTGATGGTTGCATAGAGCGATGGGGCTGACCTAATGTCACAACTGAAAAGATTGTACAATCTTTGTCAGTGGTGAGGGATATCAAGGTGCAGCAATGATCAACTGCAAGGCACACGTGCGCTGCAATAGAATAATGCTGCAGCTTAACATCCCTCAACACTGACAATATTTGTTGCGAACCCATTTGCATCTGCAAATGGGTTCGCATGTGCTGCATGAGAGTGAACCTGCATCACCCAGAGAGTGTACAGTAGTAGCATGAGGTGCAAGGCTGTGTGATATGACCTCCAGAAACACTGCAGACACACAACATGCATCAAATGCATTGTGCACCGTGGCAGTGACTGCCAACATCCAAACATGCACACATGCATCCAATGCACACTCCACATGCTTACATCTTGTGGATGCCTACTGGGTGCTCAGGCAACATGGTGCACACCTCTGTGTGAGACCCCCAGGACTGGGGTGAAGTACCCAAGGAAACATGCATTGCTGCATTTCAAGATAGAGATCTGTGACTTGTCACCTGTGATGCAGAATGGATGAACCTACGACACCTCAGCGCCCTTGATGGAGCCATGACAGCGTGTAGTAGCCAAGTGGTGTGCACCCATGCAACCATGTTTGGTATGTGACAGCAGCCAAAGACCAGCATAAGACTAACAGCTGCTGCTGCTGCTACATCAACATACCAGAGGATACAACATTCATGCACAAGCCGCAGCAGTCAGCACTGAAGACTGCTGATGTAGGAACGTCCATTTGCGATGTCCAACAGCATGCACATGGACCTGCATCACTCTTTAACACAGTGTGCAGTAGCTGAGTGAAGTGCACGTGCATCATGGGGGCATCATGCACAAACAGCAAAACGGCCAAAGATCCAGACAACTGCACCACTGCTCAAGAGCTCATCTGACCTACACTTCAAGACGCACGTCATGAACCTCCAAACACAAGACGTGTGGCGGCTTCTGTGCCACAATGTTGCTAAGTACAACACCATTATCGACTTTAAGCACAGTTACGGCATGTGCCACTCTACAATCCCTCATGCCACTCAGCTTGCTTGCCAGTCTGCTGCTCGTCTTTGTGGCAAACAGAAACTGTTGCACCCTTGGGCAACCTGACGAAACTGCCTGCATATGCCCCATGGCACCCAAGTACATGCTTCCATATGACATCCACAGCAGCTGAGTCGCAGAACAGCAGTTGCTCCTGGCCAGACTGCCATCAGGACTATCAACTAGGACACCACCAGCCTGTCAGCCCCAACCTTGCCAACAATATCACAACACTGTCACCACATTGTCACAAACAACCGGCACATGCACACAAAGGGCATCACTGCTCAAATCTGCCCTGCCAGACTTCACATGCCGATACTGCGAATTGCAACACTTCAAGCTGATAACACTCTCTGAGATCAACCCAAATGATGTGTTCACTAAATGCTGCACTGGCTCCAGTCTTCACAACCCACATGCTGCAGCTGGCCAGCTATGAGACTGATCAACACTGGCTGACACTCACCAACCAACATTGTTAAGCAACATGATGGAACAGGTGGCACCAGTCAGCAGTTGGTGAGCTTATCAGTCATCGGCATGCACAACTGCCGCTACACAATAGACCACAACAGTGCATGGACTGCAAGCTGACTGCTGCTCATCCAATGTGAATTTTCAATTTTGCTGATGTTACTACATTCAGATGTATACCACTATTGACACCATATCAACCAAGCCTGAGAGGTATGTGAGCTCACTTGGTAACAGCTGAGCAGCCATATGTGTTGAGTATGCCAGGTAACAAGCTATAAACAGCAAGTGGCTGATTAGATCATCAGAAATTGACATGAACCAAACACCTGCCGCTGCATATGGAGGAGAATGCTACCAAAAAGCAAAGCAGTGCTATCTGATGCACCATATTCCTATGGTGTAAACCAAGGTATTGCGTGTATATCCCACAGTGCTGCCCTGACAATATGTATCTTTCCACAGAACATCTCAGTTGACTCCCATGATGTTTTCAAGCATATGCAGAACATAAACCTGTAATGCAGTACTTGTGGACGTCGATGGCCACACTGCCAATGTGGCTCCGCTACTTCCTGCCTTTGCCTTTCCTGCCCCCGCCTCGGCCTCCTTTATTGCCTCCACCTCTTCCTGCTTTCTTACCGCCACCACGGCCACCACCTGACGGGTTGCCACTGCTGCTGGTGGCTGCAGATGTGGCTGCAACTGCTGGGACTGTTGTGTTCCTCTGGGGTGCTGCAGCTGCATCGCCTTCAGAAGTCTGCTCTGAAACATCCTCAGTAACAGACAGTTCTAGCTGTGGAGTTGGCTTTGATGCTGATGTTTCGCCTTCCACAGGCGCCAGCGTGCTCACAACTGCTTTTGTTTCAAGTTCTGATGTTGAGGATTCAGGCTCTTCAGGTGCTGCTGCCTCTGGTGCAGCTGTGGTTGCGGCTGCAGCTGCTGGAGACGCTGGCTCCACAGGCTTAGATTCCTCTAGATCAATAAGCACCTGCTGTGCATCCGTGGCTACTGCCGCTGGTTCTGCCGGTGCGACTGCTGTTGGTAGCTGAGAAGGCTTTTCAGGTGCTGCTGCCTCTGGTGCAGCTGCGGTTGCAGCTACAGCTGCTGGAGACGCTGGCTCCACAGGCTTAGCTTCCTCTAGATCAATCAGCACCTGCTGTGCATCCGTGGCTGCTGCAGCTGGTTCAGCAGATGCGACTGCTGTTGGTAGCTGAGAAGGGCCCATCACCTCCACCGCTTTGGGCACTTCAGAGGGGACCGTGACAGCTGCAGTCATTTCTGCCTTGGGAGGAGGTTCATAAGCAGCCGCTGCAATGTCGTTTACCGCTGGGGTGGGTGCGGAGGCATTGAGCAGTGGTTGAGAGACAGCCTGGCTCTCGCTGCCCCGCCCGCAACATTTGGAAAAAAGACCTGCACCGCATCAAAATTAACTACCAATAAACCGAAACGAAACAACCGGAGGGACTTGCTGCTCTGCCAACTGGCACAAACAGCAATGAAGGCTGCCGCCCTTGCTGGCAGTACGTCAACCAAAAGCACCGGATTCAAAATGTTGTTTTCTTTGCCTACGCACCTCCCATACTCCCGACAAAAGCCCCTATGGCAGGCTTGCGTGTAGGACGCCAGCAAGATTCGTTTGTTTCACGCTACCACATATATACACATAGTATCTCTAGGTTGATGGCTCTGATAATGATGATGGCAGTCTTGTGCGGCAGCTTAAAACATGGTAAAAACAGTTGTGTTCCTCTGGCGAAGTCACATCTGGTACAAAATCTCCCGCGCCATCCAAGTATGTGCTCATAGTGACAACTATTGCATGCAAGCGTTGGCAGGTTAACAGCACAAATTCTTTGGTCAACGGCAGTACAGTCATTTGGACAGTTGCGCCTGTGCTGATTGCAGACTCCAGCGGTAACTGCACTACTGTTCAGAAGCTGAATAACATCACACCAGTGGTGAGGCTTGATATGCGTAGCTCTCTACAGCAGTGGCCCCTCGGGGATAGATATATCTGCCAGGTAGGTATCATACAGCAGGTAGTGTTGATCAGTACCTGCCTGGAAGATAAAAACTATAGTGGCACTAGCAGGTCGTCAAAAAATCAGCCGCAACTTCTAGCTGAGGCACTGCATCTGCTAAAAAACATTGCTGATCGGCCAGCAGTGAGGATTCCACAGGAGGCATATATGGCAGTTGCATTTTTGATCTGTAGGTAGACCTGCCTTTCGTGGCCGTACAACATCATCTGTAAGTGGCCTGTTTATTTTTATCACTGCAACAAGTCACCTCAAGTGTATCCGGTAGATAATCTGTCTACACTGTATGCATGATGCTGCAGACAGCCAACAGATGGCTCATGGGGCACATGACCATCTAGTGATTATATTAATTAATACCATCAGCCATAGCATTTACTGCCATCGGCCTCGCGCCCAATGTTTCGCAGGCGGATTGTCCAATCAATTATTACCATCTAGTAGACCAGAGTCTATGCTGTTACAGATGACTCATCTGAATCAGTGAATCATCATGAATGTCAGGCTGACGAGATGCAAGTTGACCCTGGTTGAACCTACAATACTAGTACCCTCCGAGGAGTAAATGCAATTGTATTAGGCAGATTTTGCACAAGGCCCACTTGGCCCTGGGCACCACCAATGATTACAATAGGATGACTCATTATGACCCGACACAAACACTGTCAGACTCCATGGCCCACTGGTCGGTCCAGTAGCATGCCGCATGCTACCATGATAGTACTTTACTAAATACAGTAGTATCATTGCCAGCTGGTGGCACCAGCAGTCCATACAAATGGCCCATACGGTAGTCAGTACACCAGTGAAGGCTTGACTGAATGTACATCTGAACATGCTCACAAACTCTTGGGTTACAGCTATGCAAGTATGCCTTCATCACATAAAACACATAGAGATTATCAATACTTGATATTGGATAGACGGTTTCAACCATGTTGTTCAAGACATCAATACACATGCTACATGCTTTCACAACAACAGCAATAGACGGCGGCCTCAGCAACAATCATTGTTAGCAAACACGCTTCATAACAAACATTGTTGATAACAGTGATAACATAATACCACAGGATGCAGGCACTGTGAAGAATGATACTTTCACACAAGGCCTTGAGTTTGGGAGGACAGTATGCACTCTGTTCATTGCACAAGCACCAAGTCCTTCTCAAACTTGACAGGTCTGCTGTGAATGCCTGGGCCTGTTGGAGAGACCACAGCCCCACACGTTGAGCCAGTCTAGAGTGCTGCTGAGAGGCTACTGTTTGCTACAACTCTAAGAGTTTGGACAACCACACGTCAAGGTCATAATCTGCCTCCGTTATACCTACTAGTAAGGCTGCAGAACACTCATGCTGCTGATTTTGATTACCTGCTGCGGTAGTTGGGGTGCCAGTTTTGCCCTGGCTTACATCTGCGTCAAAGGTTGTGATGTCTTTAGCAACTGGCTGCAAAGCATCGCTGGTAGCCTGGGTGTTGCTGGCTGCAACTACTGGGCGCACATGGCAATGTTCGATCAACGGTGTAGCAGTGCTGCTAGCCAGTGAGTTATCTGACTGGCTGGGATGCAGCTCCTGCATCTTCTTACAGCCTCCTTCTTTCAAGGCCTGTTGCTGCTTCTGCATGCGCTGCTGTTCTGTGACTCTCTGCAGCTCCCATTGTTTCCTCCTAAATCTCTGTCTGTGTGACAAGCCAGTTGTGCGCTGCACCTGTTGCCTGATGCCATCAGCTGCAGCACTTGCAGGCAAGGAGTTGCGCCTATGATCGACAGGCTCTGTTGTCACAAGTAGCTTCTCTGACACAGCAGCTGGGCCAGCCCAGGGAGCTGTGCAAGAAACTTGATGCCCCTGACCCGCAGCTGGTTGCAAGTTTGTGGTACTCAACGCCTGAGGCGTTAGCTGCTGTGCACCATACACCATGCTGCACTTGTCGCTACTAGCTGCCTTGCTAGCCATGTCCTGTTGATGCTGTGTTACAGGGCCACTCATGGGGTCCAGCCCACTGCTGAAGTTGCCTGCTACCATATAAAAGTTGCTTTGCCACTGTTGTTGCGTAATATTTGAACATGAAGATGTTGAACCCACAGCTGATGGCCGCAAGCGCTCATATGGTTGCTGCTCTCTTGTGACCACTGCCTGGTGCTGCCTGATGCTGCTGCCTTTCCCATTGTGACCCCTGATGGTTCCGTGCCTCACAGCAGCACCGGATTCATTGACACTGCTGCTGGTGGATTGGACAGTTGTTGAAGCCATACAGGCTGTTGCTGCAAAATCTGCGCCTGCTACAGCTGTGGTAATTGACTGCTGACAGCTTTGACCCAAGTCCTGCAACAGTTGAAGCTGCTGCTGCTGCTGTAGTTGTACACCTGATGGCAGCTGCAACACTTCTGACAGTGGAGTTTGCTGCAAGGCATGTGCATGGGGAGTTGACCTTGTCAATGTTGGAGTGCTTGAAGTCAACCAGGTCTGCCAATCTGGTGTATTCTGCAGCTGCAGCGATCCAACTGCCTGCAACTGCATGAGTGCATGCTGTGGTTGTACTGCTGCCTGCGCTGGTTCCACAGGTGCAGTTACTGGAGCGTATAAGGCCTGTGACTGGCTCAGCTCTGTGCCACAGAACGATTCTAGCTGTGCTGGTAAAGGAGTATAGTACTGTGCAGGCTGGGCTGCCTCTAGGAGGTCGTCATGGACCACATGCCCTTGACCAGAGGTGTATTGACACATCATTTGACCAATAACCAGCTGGCTTGTTTGCTGCATTGCAAGCTCTGCTGTATAAGAGGTGATGTCTGATCTTGATGTCGCTGCTGCTGCATGCTGTCCTGCCACCACACCCTTGTTTGTACTGCCAGGATACAATGGCATTGTCTGGGACCCATCAACGCTTTGTAGCTGCGTAGATGATCTTTGTATGTTGGCGTGAAACACAGTGACACCAGGCTGCGTTGGGTAACTGCCACTGTTCATGGGGGCCGACGAGATATAGCAGTACATTAATCACTGACAGCATGCATTGGATTGTAAGCAATCACGAATATATTACCCCTCATAATAGTTTGAGCTTGTCTCAGGTGTATTCAAACGCGCCTATGAGCCGCAGAACGGCGAGAACTGATTGCACGAATGTACTGCTATGATTGCGAGAACATTCATCGGGAGTACCATATCTAGTTACTGCATGCTGTATAGCATTCCATCGCATACGTTTCAAGCTTGAAACAATCGACCTCGAGCCCACACACTTTGCAGGCTATACAATGATAGTGCAGTGGAAGTGCTCGTGTATTATGTACTATATACAGCAACAGCAGGATAAAAATAATCTATTTGAATGGTTCCGTACATCATACGGTGTAAACCAGATCAGCGCTGTCAAGTGAGCAACGAACACTGTGACTTGACCGTCACTCCTGGTAGGATAAGTTCTACAGTGCGACCGAGAGGCAGGGTTACTGAACTATTCAAGTAAACCTTTGCTGTGGATGCTGCGTCGACTGACTTCGCTTGTCACCAGCTGGTGGACGGTGTTGGTCGTAGGGATGTATGCTTCGTGGCGTACGTGACGAATTACGTCATCATGTCGGGCTTGGACACCTTACTCAATCTGTTCAGCACCCAACAGCATGAGCATCAGCTCTTTGACAGACATGTTGCAGCTGTCAACTCACTGTGCAGAGCCAACGCAGCTGGTTTCGCATTACAAGACATTCCTAGACTTGTAATTGTTTTAAAGGCACTAAGAAGTCTAGTAACTGACGGCAACAACGTCTTTGTGGAGCCTACTTGCCAGTTGATAAGGTGCTGAGACAGGACTACATGCTGCCATTGAACTGACAGGCCTGTCATCATGCTGCCCTAAGAACAGTGCACACTTTTCAAGAAGCACATTCCAACGAAGTAGCAGGTCTCTATCATTCTTCCTCTGTGCCTTCTATCTAGCCCCGCACCGCTGATACGTGATGTACACACCTTGTCTTGTGACAGTAGAGTGACTCGCACTTTGCACAATAACTGCCTTTGTCACAGCTTCTAATCAAGCAAGTGTTGATGCATGTTTTGCAGAACGCTGTCCAAACCGTACACCAAACGTGCTGCATCAGATGAGCTCAAATTACTGAGCACATTCACAAGTCTGCTGCCATGCATTGCTACATACCTACAGCAAGGGGTGCCACTGCAACTGCAAATATGCACGTCAGAGGTGCGCATGGCAAAGCATTGTGGCACACGAGCTTCATGGTCTCAATGCTTGTCACCGAGGATAATGAGCTCTACTGAGTGGGACTGGCCAGCAATGCAGTGCCTTTCAGAGGGGTCGCCCAAAACTGCTGCTGCATGTAGCCAACAAGCGCACCTGCCCCTTCATGATCTGCAGATGCTAGCTGATTTTGCTTCAGCGTATAACAACAGACCAGATGCCTTGGAGTTGGTTCCTGGGCCAGCAGCATTGAGTGAACTGCAGCCAGCACACAGGCTCTTTTACACGCATCAAAGGTGCATATAGCCCTGCTGCTTAAATAGTTGACTTAGCATGTGAGGAGCCATATGCAGAAACTGCATGAGTGTGGTATGCAGTGAGCAGGTTTCTGGGCCTAGAATACTGCAGACCATATGGTATGCAATTATCATGGTGTGCTTTATGCCGGCTGTCTGTGTTTCATGCAGCATGGTGGCCCACAGCAACATAACTTCAGAAGTTTGCAGAGCATTAGAGAGAGCTTCGAATGCAGAAGACAGCAGGGTATGGCCCAATGAGACTGCATGCCGGCCTGGCAGCGGTGACGTTTGCTCTAGTGCAGCACCATCAACCCTTGCAGCTGCACTGTTGCTGGCCTTGCTCAACTTTTCCTACTCTCCCGCACTATGTGATCAGATGCTCAGGGCAGGGGTGCTTCCGTTGGTAGTTAAGCTGCTGCAGTCATGCACCCCGTGCAGTGGCAACAGTGCATCACCCAAGCTGCTGACAAAGGTGGGCAATTGCTTAGAGACCCTTGTCTAGCTGTGACTGCAGGAATGCACCATACAGACATGGCACAGCCAAACACACGATCATACTGTTATACAGCGGCTGTTTGTCAAAGTTAAGAGCATCAGCCAGCACCAGCACAGCTTAATAGCAAGCAGCGAACTCACTGAATGGGGTTGAGCCCATGAGCCACATGTACTGCTTAGGCTTGCATCCGGAGACCTTCAGGAGACATCATTGTGTGCGATTCAGGCTATTGAGTTGCTATGGAACCTGGTTGAACTTGCACCAGCAGCAGCACGTGATGCACTCACTCCGTCGCAGCGGCCAAAGGCACCAGCAGCCTTCACCATGTCTACAGAGAGTGACAGCATCAATGCTGAGGAGCAACAGCATCAATTTGAGCACCGAACTGAACAGGTGCATCAAGAACAGCCATGGGTGACCAGCGCTCTTGTCAGCACACCAGAAGACGCAGACATGTGGGTCAGGCACTCATGCAACACTAGCGCAACCTGCAGTAGACCAGAGACAGGCCTGACTGATGCACAGCAAGTGTGGCCTACACGCAGCATACTTGCTAAGCCAGCCTTGAGCGAACCTGCGCCTCCAAGTGATGGTGACAGTAGAGTGCCTACAGCTACCACTTGCTGTGTAGCGTCTGAAGACCCATCTTCTTCTTCCACCCCTGAGCTGCAAGCTGCTGAGCATCAGATGCAGTCACAGCAGCTGGCTTGTGACCTTGTGGGGGTACTGGGATTATGCCTCAAACTGCAAATGGCAGACAGCAGCAGCAAGCAGGTGTGTGGCCTTGATGTTGTCTGCTTAACTGCTATTGATAAGCACTCTGCATTGTTTGTATCAAACTGTGATGTTGCTCAAGCCGTTGGAACATGTGTTCAGTAGTTGATCAGTTGATCAATACAATGTATGCCGGCTGATGATGCATGTTGGCAGCTTGAACATGGTTATCTTCACATTTTGCAGGCAAAAGAGGCCCGGAATGATACTCTGGCAGTGCTTCGGCATTTGAGCAACATAAGCAGCTGCTGTGCAGCGATCGCCAACAGCAGCCTCATGCCTGTGCTGCTAGCGGTGGCAAACACTCCAGAGTTGCTGTCCTCGAGTCACCATGTACCAGCAGGTGCAGTCAGTCAACATGATGCAGACCTTGAGTTGAAGCTTCTGGTCTGGGGCACCCTTGGCAATGCAGCAGCTAATGACAGCAAAGCGATGGCAGCAATAGTGTCAGGCGGCTTGCTACACTGTCTGTTGCTGGTTGCTGACGAGTCTGATGGCACCAGTTCTTTTGCTGTTGGCAGATGGAATCCAGAGCAGTTGGCAGCCTTAAGACGCATGGCATGGTCAGTCTTGCAGCAGGTGAGCAGTGGTAACCAACAGTAATACTGCCAACTACAAGTTCCGGTATGCTCTAGCTCCTGTGTATGTACATCATCTGTTGTGCACCTGAAGGGTCTGATGTATCATACTTCAATTGCTGTGCAGTGCCGTTTGCAACAGTTGTAGTGCTCTAAAAGTGGTGGTTACTGCAACCACCTGAGAGTGGAGCAGCCACAGCAGGTTGTCATCCGAGACTCTGTTTGTTTGGAACTCTGCAGATAGCACCTGCTTGCAAAGGACCTTTCTGCAGCTGCAGTGGTGTGGCCACGCTAGTGAGACACCTAGCAAGCTGCTGCACGGGCAATGGTGACAATACTTGTACGTACAAAAACACAAATATATACAGTCTGGCATCAGTTCATCAAGTCACCAACATGCAGTGCAGCTGCACAACAGGACTTGCAGGCAGCTTGCCAAGAAAACGCAGTTGTAGCAGCTTGGAGCCGGCATTGCGGCTCTTGCAGCGGCTGGTAGCAAAGGACGCTGCCATGGCGACAGCTTTCGCTGATGCAGGGATCCTACCTGTGCTGTTGCAGCTGCTGCAATCACCTGTGTGTTCTGAGGTTGACTCAGCACATGCGGGTGTACTGTTGCTGCTGACTGAGCTGTGCCAGGCTGGGGGCAGCAGTTGCCGGGACCAATTGCGACAGGCAGCTGGTGTTGGAATGCTGCTGAAAGAGTGTCAAATGTGAGGTCGCACGCACGATGTGCATGCATGTCATACATACCTGTATCTGTAGGCAACATGATAAGTACGATATCTGCACAAAGCAGCCATCTAATAGCAATGATGATGGTGATGTTTGTGTGGTACAGATGTTGATTTGGTTGTGTGCTTTTGTGTTGAAGCTGTCTTATATGTGTTAGAGTCAGTAAACTGAAATGATTTGGTCTCTGCCTGTTGTCTCCATTGCAGTACAGCAGGTCCAGATGGATGCTCACCGGGCCTATTGGGACTGTCAGCGCTGGGCTGTCTTTGGCAGTGCTGCCTCCCAAGCAGCCGTTCTAGAGCTCAATTGCTGGCACTTGATGGCATGGATATGCTGCTTGACATGCTGCAGAGGGGCAACACACACTTCAGGTAGTTGCCACCACCTTGTTGAAGATCAGGTAACCAACTTCACAATGGGTACATAGATGAGGTGTGACCCTCCTGTGGGGCACTGCTCAAGGTGACACCTGTGCTTTTAATTGTCCAGGACTAGCTGTTTTACTTCAGAACTCAGCTTAAACCAGAGGTTTCAGGTGTATACCCACACATGCAGATGCCATGCACGGTGTTCACGTCTGTTGCTACAACTCCAAAGCGCCACCCCATTCCTGGCTGCTGCAGACCTGTGGTGCTGTCGGTTTTAGCGGACCTGCTGACTGACAAGCGGTCTCACCCTTTTTTCCTGGAATGGCATTCACCAAAAGCCACACCAGGCGCAGATGCACCAGCCAGTGCCAGCAGTTTCTGTCCCATCAGAGCTCCTGCTCCAGTCAGCATCTCTGCAGCTCAGTTGCTGCTAAGCATCTGGAGGGAGCAAGATGAAGCGCTGGGCCTGATAGGGGCTGATGGAGTGCTCATCAACCTTGACAGGCCGCTAGCTGGAGCTGGTGCACCCAGCAAGCGATGTGTGGATGGCACAGATGCTGCTATGGGAATCAGGCAACTCCAAGGGGAGCGTAAGCACTATGTTGACAAAGTAAAGGCAGCAAATATCCCAAGTGTAATGATGAACAAGGTGAGCGCTAGGCCAATGTCAACAACTGCTTTCTTAAAGGAGCACTGTTGGATTGAATGCATGAAACCCTTATATGGGCACAACATCAAGTGAGCACATCAAGTTGTTGCAGCTGGACCCATCAGCATACAATGTGGGTTGGAGGCTTACAAGGCGCTGCACGTAGGATTGTTGTTTCAACATTCAGATGACTAACTGGTTGCCATGCTGCTGATCATGTTCAAAGAAAGTACTGCTGGTTCTGAGGCACACGGGGCACCACACTTGAGTGCCTGGCCACAGGGTGCAGAATATCTATTGCTTGACCTTTAATCATGTCACTTGCCAAATGCTTGTGAAGAGCCCATTACTGTCTGTTGTGCTGCTTTCACCCCTCTTGTTTACCTCAGATACATGCCTGTCTCTGTCAGTTTGGATATGAGGAAATTTCAGTCAGTTTGCCCCCTGTAGACAATGCTGTATATGCATCAGCCAGGCAATATGTACACTTCTGCCAAGGTCAGGTGTGGCAGGACATCAGAGCTGAGTTTGAAGCAGCCGGGCTCACATTGACGCCGGAAGATAGGCAAGTACACTTCCTGCAGCCTTACACCTGCACCTGCCATGCAAGTACCCTATCACTGGCTGTTCAGTCGGACCATAGCAGTGATTGCCAATATACACTGAATTCATGACTTAGCTGCAGCAGAACATTGGCAAGCACGAGACATTGGCATTCAATAGCCCTGTTGGGCACTGCAGCGACTGTATAGAGTGTTGTCCTGTGCAGGGTGCGTGTAGCCTCTGGCATCACACGCTCTGAGCTGCTGGCTAGTCAAGTGGCTGAAGGGCAGAGGTGTCTGCTAGCTGGTGTCAACCAGGAGCATGCAGCTGCTGAGATGGCCATGTATGATGCCATGCTGGCGCAGGCAGCAGCAGATGTAAAAGCAAGAGTAGGTTTGGTATTGAAACAACTGCATTGCAACAACTGCCAACTGGACGCATACTGCATATATTTCATGCTGGCAGTTGAACAGTTCAAAGTTGGCAGCTGCAATGGACCATTTGTATGGTGAGCAGTGGACTGTGTGAACATGCGCCATACCATTGCAGGTGTATGTGAAGGATTGCAGTAAGCTGACCATGCGCGAGAGGCTAGCAGCAAAGGCACGCAAGGAGGACATGCTCAGCCACAGCTTGGCCCACAACTTAAGCACTGCCGTGACAGCGGCCGAAGAGCAGGTCAACACATGAGCATTCATTAGAACGTCCAGACAAGGGCAGATCTGCCCCAGAACAGCCTGGCGACACTGGGTGCTGCAGCTGCAGGGGCTCAGCAGCAGGAATGTGTGGCCAGCAATGCATGCAAATTTGATAAGATCATGCATTGTGGCTCACTGAGCAACCAGTGGCTGGCACTGGCAGCCGCTACTGGCCAGCTGGCAGCCTGACTGAGTCATGGTGATTCAGTCATCTGAAGTGATACATTGCATGATATGCCATATATTATATGCATGCATTGCTGGCTTACCAGGCTGGCTCACAGGGTACCCGGAAGGAAGTCAACATGCTGCACACTACCATTGTGCACTTGCAATTTACCCACGCTTTGCATCGGATGCCTGTTGGCTGGATGGTTAGCCCAACCATCCATGGAATATATGCGTGTGCTGAAAGCACCGTCTGGGACAATGAAAGTATCCATGCCACTACCGTAACAATGTTGCGGTGTAACATGCGGTAATGATCCCTCGAGGAGGGGGGGGGGGATAAAAGAGGCCCCCTCTAACCGTGACACCGCCTCCAGCCGTGAGCTCAGGTCGTGAACTTCCTGTACGTGTCAAGTTCTCTGTTGAGCCATAGACTTGAACAGGTGCCTTACTAAGGACTCCAGAGGATTCACTTTTTACAAGTTGACCAGCTTGCCAAGCTTCGAATCCATGAAGGATTCTTAACTTAGGATCCTAAGTTAGGATTAAATCCTACCTTAACCATGACATACCATACAACCTGGCCCCAGAGGGGCACCCCCTTGGAGCCAACATAGTCGCTCATGGGGGATACTACTACTACTACTACTGCCAGTGGTAGTTCTAGTGCTACTCCTACTACTCCTACTCCTACTCCTACTGCTACTACAAGTTACCTCAAGGGTTTCCACCCGTAAGGAGCCAATTGATGGCTCATGGGGGCACACCAAAAAGAAACACAAACCAGATTCAATCCGGTTGAATATCTGCAAGTTCAACTTGCAGAAGATCATCAGACTCAACCTCCAACTCAGACTCAGAAAGATTATGCAAAACATGCATAGGTGTATATGGATTGCAACGCAACAACCAGCACAAATGAACAAATGCAGCCACAAGACGCTTATCCTGACCCATGAAACGTGCCATATGAATGCCTTACAAATCATCATCATAATTCTCAACACTAGCTGCTCACTCAGCCCTCCTGAGGAAGGTTACCTTTGCTGGCCACAAGGCCCTCAGGTGACTCACCAAAGAAGGTTTCTCAGGCAAGTTCAACTCTCATGAATGAAGCACGGTGGCTCAATATTATAGTATGCTTTTGCCAGTCTGGCGTGCGAGCCTGGGTTTGCACGGCGTGCAAGTTACCCCAAGCTTGAGGTACCTTTCAGGGTTTCCACCCGTAAGGCGCCCGCCGGCGGCCAACTGATGGCTCATGCATGCCCATATGGGGGCACAACCGAAAAGAAGCACACTGAGACCAGATTCAAAGAAAAAACAAACAAAAGCAAAAAAACAATCAGCACTCACTCTCTGCCCCGGGGATCCGAACAAGTGAGTCAAAGAAAGTTTCATTGAATGTTTGGCGCTTACAAGGTGATTACTAGCTGCTATTTGTTCTAGAATCTAGAACAAACTCTGAAACATTTGGTGAACATCATCGATGTCTAGATCTAGACTATTGCACCAAGTTTTTCCTTGGTAAGGCTGAGCTTGTTCATGGTAACTGCCTTCGTTTCAAACAGGTCATCATCAATGATGCTGGCTACATCCGATACGGCATATTTTATGTACTTGGCGGGATTGTTGGTGAACTGTACATCAGCATACCTGCACAAAAATCGGCAGCACGAAGTAGCAAATTAGCTCGCTATCAGCACTGCCAATGGTGCCAGAAGGAATGCTTTCTGCTTGTCCATGCAGCTGAGATATATGTGCCTTGGGGATGCGAGCAGCTAGAGATAGAGCCATGCCTGCCAGACAACAGCCATCCATGGAGCTCAGAATCAGGGATGAAAGCACACCAGTATATCAGAGGCCGCCGTACATTGTCTGCTGCTCACTTTCGCATGAAGTTCTGGTATGTGTCTAGCAGGTCATCCTTGATGACCCTCTTGACGGCACCCCTCAGCATAGGGTCCGGAATGGTCCATCCCGATTGGTGCGTGTAGATTCGGTCTATAGCAGTGTTGAAGGCTGAGAATGTGTCCTTCAGCATCAGCTTCACACGTGAGATGTCACTGGGCGGGTCTGCCTACACAGCAGAAGGCCGTGACATGAGTCACATGCAACATGATAAGTGCAGCTGCCAGATGTGTAATTGTGATGATGACATCAAGCGATGCCAGAAGCCCCTGTCAACGAGGTGTGAAAGGATGATAAAACCCCACGACAAAGATACTCAGCATACATCATATGACATGTCGGAAACCAGCTGTGCATGCTGAGCAATATTATGATATTGTGCAATGATGCGCACCTTCAGGAGGTTGATGAGAGGCATCCAGGTGACTTCCTGATACTTAGCACCCCAGTCCTCTACTGCATCCTTATGGCGCTCAAGCCAGTCTACACCTAACAAATCCAGTGCTGCAGGACTGTTCTCAACACTCCATTGGACATAGTGCACGTTGTTCATCATGAACAGGGAAGCTAGAGCGTCGTTCTTGTATGCTCGAGACTTCAGTTCAAGGTTACTGAGCAGCTGCATCAGCAACCGAGCAACACCGGCTGACAGGGCTGCTGATGCAGCACCGCCAACTCCCTGATTTGGACCTGCAGGCCCATGTGACTGAAATTGAAGCTCTGTTGCTGATGCTGAATCATTGTACATTATGCTGGCTGCATCGTCATAGGTCAGCAACCTCTGCAGTGCAGACAGCACCGGTGAAGATAACTGAGGCCGGTAGGACAGTAGCAATGCCTCAATGTTTGCATGTTATGCATCAATCACCATCGGCCCTGTGATGACGCCAGATAAGCATGCCACAGCATCCCATGCTCCTGATTACATTCCTTGCCGCACATCACTGTTGACTGCATGTGCTGGACACAGCATCACTGCCATGACTGTTACAATCTGAGCAAACGTCTTACGCACCACCACAACAGCACATGTGCTTGCTCATAATCCACTGACCAATCTGCCAGTGCAATGCATGCCAAGGATCTCACCTTGAGATAGCTGAGCACTTGCGCTGTGATGGGGTGTATGGTACCATCCATCGGCAGCACTTTGTTGCCATCTCGAGCAATACTCTCCTCATATTCGCCAAAGAGAGAGGCAGCAGCAGCAGAGATGAGTTGCAGCAGGTCATCGAGTCCACCCAGAAGTCTGCAATCAGGAAATACGGCATCCATTTGATACAAGATACGGCACCGGCTGGTCAATGAAGCAACAGGGTAACAGCCAGGGGTGCACGCTGCTGACCCAGGCTCTTGCTACAAACACATAATTATTGGCAACCTGCGGAGGAAGCTTGATTGCCATTGCAGTTCTGACCTGTCAGTAGCTTCACTGCCCCCTGTGAGCAGGTCATGCAGCACTGGCAGGCTGGCTCGGAGGTGCTTGTGCATTGTAAGCATGGCAAACACCTGAAAGTATAGCAGACGAAATTGGTGCTATGCTGGACTCAGCCGCTGAGTCAGCGGGTAGCTCTGGCAGGCCACCAAGGCAGCTCACTCAAGTGGCTGGTAGGGACATCACCTACAACTGCTGGTGGCAGGTCGGCAGTGCTTGTTGAGGTGAGCATTCAGGGCCTTGAAGATTTCTTGATCACTATGAGTCACTAAGTAAGGCAGGGATGCAGAGTGTAGCTGCACAAAGCGAAGATATGTAGCCAGGATGCCAGTGCATACTCTGAGCGTTACAGCACTTGGGTGCAGGCCTGCCACACTTACCTTGTCAGGAGACTTTGTGGCCTCAAGTGTGGCCTGACCTGCTTGAAGCAGACTAATAATATGGGGTGATGCCAGACGTGCAAATAGGTTTTGACTAACAGGAGGCGGCCATATGGAGTGGGCCAGATGCTGCTCACTGCACACATGGCCAAGCATGTCAGTAATAAGTCCTTGAGCAGATTGTGTGCTGGCAGAGTTGTTGAACACGTCTCCGTTGGACTAGATGCTGGAAGCCGCGAATCAGCTGCCAACAGCAAGTGCACTTCAAGCATGCAACTAGGTGGATGAGAGGGAGCAGCTGGCAGTGATGCAAGTCACTTCGGTGCTGAATGTTTCCGGAATGTTGCTGAGATGACAGTACATGCAAAGCAGATGATGAAAGTAGCAGCAATATATGCAGGTGCCCACCCACCTGACCAGCAGCAGGGTGATGGCTCTGAGATCTGCACTCCAGCTGCTGACGTGCTTATCAAGTCCTTCAGAGCTCATGATACTTACTGCTGCTGCTCGCACAGGTTGCTGGGAGTCAACACCAAGCTCTTGCAAAGCCTGCATTGGCAAGGTACACAGTCACTCTCCACAAAGATGGTTTTGACATGCAGTGGCCAAGTAGGCAGCAGTGCTCTGGAGAAATGGAGTAGGGACAACAGAGCATGCCCTCAGCCGACAGGTTCGGACTTGCTCTTGGCAAGGTGTAGCTGCTGCCATCAACATGCACCAGAAGACCTGGACTCAAGAGCTCCAAGCACAGCCAGCTGCAGACCTGTTGCATCGCCTTGCCCCTGAGCTGGACATAACCCTGCTGTGCAATCTCATAGCCTGCCTCAAGCATGAGCTCTACCATACGTTTGAGTTTGGGCAACAGACTACTGGGTACCAAATCAACAGTGACGTCGCCCTTTGGGGAGCCTGCAACAAACAGTGCAGTACTGTGACTGTTGAGGCAACGACGGTTGCACATTGCTGCGGTTGCATGTTGCAATCATACTTGCCGCTGGCTTTGCTGCTGCTGCTGCTGCTGCATGCCTTGGCAGTGTCACTTCTGCATCCATCCAATTTCAGCAGTCCTGCAGCTGCTACAGCTCAGGGAGAATGAAAAAGCCATCAGGGGTGAGCTGACAGAGTGCATACAGGAATGGTGCTGCAGCCCCTGCTTAACTGAGGACTATCTAGTCAATACAACCTGAGACATTGCCACTGGGATGTACAGCTCCTGAAGGGCTTGAAACATGCTAAGAAGCAACAGGAGAGTTGGGTACTTTGATTCCTGGCATACATACCGTTAACAGCGGTGTCTAGGTTGCTTTTGATCCAGGCAGTAGTGGGTGCACAACGTCGACAACCATCCGCCAGTGTTGCTCTGAAGTCTGCATCACACTGCTCCAGCGCCCTGTTGAACACCTGCTGGGAGTGCACCAGGGCCTGGCTGACTGCATTCAGACCAGTGTGCTGCTGCAGGAACACGTTGGAATGCTCCAATTGTGAGAGGGCACTCAGGAAACCATCAAGGTCCCGACCAGGTCCAGCTTCTAGTATACCTTGTACCTGTTGACAGTGGCCAGGCGACTCAATGGCCGTTGTATTGCACTTGCAGTACCGTACCACTCTGACTGCCACAGGTGGTGGGCTTGCTTGCAGGCCAGATACTTGTCATGGGTATGCACTTGATGCGATTGGACCATTATTTGAGCCATGCCATGCCATGCAACTCATGCCAACAATTGTCTTACCCGCCTGCTAGTGTCCAGGTGTTGCAGCAACTCGTCAACTGCGCTTTTTGCTGCTGCTATATTGCGCTGTGCTCCAGTCAGTGCTGTTGCCCTTGAATGTATGGGAGCTGTAAGCAAGGTGAGGTCTTGTAGCGTCTGTCCGAGAGCATCTAGCAGCTCCGTGGACTCGTTTGTCAGGCGATCAAGCACCTGCAGCCTGTCATAAATGAACTCAGCTTTCCTGCTCTGCCTGGGGTCATAGACACTCTTGGTGCTCCCTGCCATCATAGAAAGCCAGGCGTGGCGTATGTCTGACCACCGTTCATAATGATAGCAGGTTAATGGCCTAGCCCAACAAGCGTGGTGAATCTACCAAGCACACATAGCTGAGCAGCACTGGGTATGCAGTTCAGCGCGACAAGAGCCGTGTTCAGAGCTGCTGCCACGCTTGTTGGGGCAGGTCATTCGGTGGGTTCTGGGTATTGTATGCAAGCATCTGCTTCACGCTGACAATACTTGAACGGTCTGTCAGACACCGAGCGAAACTGACATAACGACGCCCCCTGCTACTGCTTACAATACGTTGTGTACAGTTTGGTGTCTTGAGTTACATTACATATATTTGCTCGCTAGCATCTTGTCTGGCGTCGGGTAGCCGTGCATGCTCAACTGTTTGAGGTGCACCGGAACTAATCCCGCTACTGGCCACTTGCACCTGTATTGACAGCTGGTCATAAATGTGATAATTGTGAGTCTTCTTTGTGGTGTCCAGCAGACGAGGTTCAGCATGGCAACATGTACAGCTGCTGGCCCAGTAGTAGCTCTGCATAGAAGCAGGTCCACTGCGGTCATCGTGCACCCGGAGTATCAGCACACATTACCGGTCGAGGTTAGCTCCATATCAGCTGTATTTCAGCCTGTTTGTTTTCTCAGCCTGTGCCCTGCTGTTCTGATACCTTCATGATATACAATCTGTCTTGCTGCAGCCTGTCAAGGTCAGCTTTTGGGAGTGCTGTGACGACCATGTGCTCGTCAACATCGCAAGGTCGCTGGGTGATGTGCAGTCTTTAGTCAACCTGCAGTTGGTGAACACGCGTTGTAGGTGCGTGGCTGAACTGCTAGCTAGCTATAGCTTCCTGACTTGATGTCATAAAGCCTTGGATGGTCCAAAGATGCAGGCATCAACAATACTATTCTGCAGCATAGTTGATCGCATGGGCTTTGCCAGAAATGTGTGATAGCTGCTGTTATGATAGCACTTGTCACAGGTTGCCAAGCTGCCACAGGGTGTGTCCTGAGTCAACAGTTAAGTGTGTTAGTTGCTTCACCACAATCACTAGCTACTGGTACGTGGTAGCTGCAATGCTCTCAGAGCAGTATAAAAGAACTGTGCTGAGTTGCAGGCACGTTGCTGATGATGAACAACTCTGGCGTCACTTGTGCATCAGACAGTTCAACTGCACTCCTGATCTCACAGAGTCCAAATTCTCATGGCGTGAGCTGTACAAGTAAGCAGTGCTGTGCAAAGACTTATACTTAAGCACTGTTGTACTGAGAGTTCTTGCACAGAATCTATCTTGAGTCATTTGGCTGCAAGAATCCCGGCTGTTGTAGCCGCAAAATGTAGACAGTTATGGAAATTCATCTTTTGGTATTAGTAAGGCTACTTGTCGCCTATAAGCAATTGCTTGGCAAAGGGACTCATTCATCCATGTGCAGATGAGCTTATCTCAAGCTTCAATTAGAGGTCTCACCATTGATGGCATGTGTGCCTTGTGTGCATGATTGCTAACAACTAACAATCTGGCAATGTTGAAGGGTGCCCCCTTATTGCTTATGAAGTGGCTCAAGTTGTGTGAAACGAAGAGGCGTCCAAAACTTTTAGTATCAATGGCGCTCTTAAGCATACAAGGTTGTGCTATGTCACACATTGTTCTTTTATGTCACCTGAATTATCTGCATTGTCGCCATCTGATACGACAGGTTCAACCATGAGGCATTGAGATACTTGTTGGCTCAAACAGCAACAGAAGCACTGATGAAGCTGGGCATACGGGCTACCAACAACAACTATGTCCTCATGATGCAAGGGCTAACAGCATAAAGGCAGGCCGGCAAGCGAGCCACGAATGCTGCCAATGTGAGTATGATGGAACATGAGCTGTTGCAACTTGAAGGCCAACACCATCTCAGCATGCTTACAGTTACCTGATAAACAACAAGTTGCAATAATGGCAGACAAGCATGATGGCTTTTCCCAGATTAATGAAGGTTCATTCATCAAGCAACAACTTTGTGCTGGCACTACATGATTCGCAGGGGCATATGATTTGTATCAAGCTGCAATGATGGAGCAACTTGCAGCAACATTGATGGCCAAGCAAGCGCACTGAAGTCAAGCTTGACCATCTTGCTGATAGTACGACCATCGAACGTTACAAGCCAATTGGCGTTAACCAACTGCCCCAGGGCAGCCAAATGGTTGTTGCACACCATAATCACCTATGGTTGTTCAATGGTCATCAATCGGTTTGATGGTAGAAGTTGACTCACTGTTGTGCTACATACGTTTGCACACTCTCAAAGACTCATTTTCTAGTTGTCATAAGTAACCATAGCACTGCAGGTCACCATCTACATCCATCCTTTTTGCTGCAGCTCTTGATTACCTTGCCCTGCACGCGTGCTCGATGACCGTATCATGCCCTATACCATGATAGTCATCTGGACAAAAGTGCCAGACTTTCACTTCTACCACTGAGTGGTAGAAGCATCATTCAAAGGCTGGTCAGTTCAAGCTCGCGTTGTGGCCATCCATGGACTATGCGAGACCTTAGGTATGCAGAGACTTCAACTGAGGTTTTAACCTATGTAGTGTTGTGTATAACGCCTTGTTGACTGCAGCAAGTTGGTCTATTGGCGGTTTGCAAGCATCATAGCATGCTGCATATGCGCACTTCCGTACTTATTCCTCCGTACTCATTAGAAGAATGTTATGAGTAATGTGCATTGTACCAATGTACATTATCTAATGCCTTGGAGGCAATCGCATAATATGCATAGCATGAAAGCATTGCTTGCTCTCTCTTTTGCACTTTATTTCTATTTCCCTAAGTTCTGTACTTGCATCAACTGATGTGTACACGGTTGTGACAACGGCACATATTAGTATCTTGTGCTACCAGTACTGTACACCCTAGGATGGTATGGCTTGTCTGTAAAAACCAATGGTTGCCATGCCTGATTTCTGTGACAATCATTCCCAAAAGTTGTTACACACTTGCATTATGTGATTATGGGTAAAGTAGCGGCATGCCACAGTTGCTACTTGCGTGGTCTGTTGCTACTGGTCTGGTTTCTTACACGGTCAGCTTGCAGAGCGCCAACGCTCCTGTATTTTCTCGATATCGATATGCTGTCCACCTGCACTGGTGCTCATTTGCTTGTTATTGTAGATATAGTGCTCAGGAGTACCCAATCCCGTGGTGTTTCCAAACTTAGAGATGTATTAGGGCTTCGATGAAGTGGTGTAGCTCAGATGGGTTGCACCACCACCCAGGCGGGCATGTGCGCGTATGTTTCTGTGTCCAGGCATGTTGGGGATACATATGTGTATGCATATATATGGGGATACATATGTGTATGCATACAAGCATCTGCCAACTCCAACAACAGTAGCCAATGGCGTGCACGCATCAGAAACTGCACAAATACCGACCAAAGGGTTGCAACGTTGTTAACCGACAGCCGGCGGCAGTGGCATCACCAACGCGTTTGCATCGAGCTTTGTCTTACACTTTAAAGTGTACTGAAAATACTATGCCAAATTTCAGTCCCTCCAGTGCTGAAAAAAAACAAACGACTGCTTGCAAGCGTGACAAAATTCAATTTTCTTTCGGATAGTTTATTGATCAGCGTACTGCTGCGCGCAGTGATACGCCGAGTGCGCATAGGCGCATTGCTACGCGCAGCCTAGCCAACACAACTTGTATATCGCAGGATGTTTAAACCGAGCAAGCATGGGCTGGTCCCACCTTGTGCACAGCGAGTGCAGCAGAGGCCAACCGTAGAGGGCGAACTCTGCGTGTGCCCTTCAAAAGGCTGGGATAAGCGTGTGGAAGGGTACCCGACACTCTACATGATGAACGGATGCTGTGCCCCTGGCCAAAGGAGCTACAACTACTATGATCCTGGAGTAGGATGAAGTTGGCTTGTGAAAGGAATATGCTGATGAGTATGAAATGTTAACACTAGTGGTTGGACCCTGGAATTTCAACAGCCCCCCCTTGCTGCCCCTGCCGATGCACATGCAGAAGACATAGATGCATTGATTGCAGCTTTCAAACACCTTGACCAAGAAAAGGCAAAAGAGCAGGGCTTAGAGAGGCAACATGAGGGTGGCGTAGAGCAAACTCGGTCAGTTGAACAACCACGTAGACGCATTAGTGCAATATGTGACAGTAAACAGGCTGAAATTCAGCACACTGCTGATTGCTGTGATGATGATGCTGCTTATTCAGTATTCTCACGGGAAATAGGCAAGATTTGTGGGCTTGGTGTAGTGACGCAGTTGTTGATCTGGGTATGTGCAGTGGTGCATAAGCAGCAGGTGCGCACCTGCTGCTTATGCAGTATTTCCACAAGGAACAGACAGGATTTGCGGGCTTGTTGCAGTGCAGCAGACGCCGCTGCTTTGCAGTGGCTGTTGACCAGGGTATGTGCAATGGTGCACCTGCTGCTTATGCAGTATTTTCACACGTAACAGACAAGATTTGTGGGCTTGGTGCAGTGACGCAATTGTTGATCTGGGTATGTGCAGAGGTGCACCTGCTGCTTATGCAGTATTTTTACAGGTGTTTCACAGCAACCAGATAGGATTTCTTGGTCTTGGTGCAATGACGCAGTTACTGCTGCTTTGCAGTGGTTTGATCAGGGTTGTATTCACGTGCCGCTTATGCAGCATGTTCACAGGACACATGTCTTGAATGCATAGTCTTTTAAGTGCTTTGTGTCTCCTGAAATTGTTTGGTTTCAGATTTTTCCCCCATGAGCGGCTTTGTTGGCTCTTATGGGGTGCCCCTCAGGGGCCAGGTTGTATGGTATGGTATGGTATGGTATGGTATGGTATGGTATGGTATGGTATGGTATGGTATGGTATGGTATGGTATGGTATGGTATGGTATGGTATGGTATGGTAT
>JABEVS010000245.1:0-97920 GCA_018290735.1 Coelastrella sp. MACC-549 | reverse complement strand
AGGACCAGTAAGGAGGTGGAGCTTGTTACAGCATGGCAGCAGCATTGGTCGCAGGGATGTTTTGATGGAGCTTATGACAGGGCTGGATTCATCAGAAGCCGGAGCAAGGACTAGTAAGGAGGTGGAGATTGTTACAGCATGGCAGCAGCATTGATTGCAGGGATGTTTTGATGGAGCTTATGACAGGGCTGGATTCATCAGTATCCGGAGCAAGGACTAGTAAGGAGGTGGAGCTTGTTACAGCATGGCAGCAGCATTGATCGCAGGGATGTTTTGCCGGAGCTTATGGCAGGACTGGATTCATCAGTATCCGTAGCAAGGACTAGTTAGGAGGTGGAGCTTGTTACAGCATGGCAGCAGCATTGGTGGCAGGGATGTTCTGCTGGAGCTTATGACAGGGCTGGATTCATCAGAAGCCGGAGCAAGGACTAGTAAGGAGGTGGAGCCTGTTACAGGATGGCAGCAGCATTGGTGGCAGGGATGTTCTGCTGGACCTTATGACAGGGCTGGATTCATCAGAAGCCGGAGCAAGGACTAGTAAGGAGGTGGAGCTTGTTACAGCATGGCAGCAGCATTGATTGCAGGGATGTTTTGATGGAGCTTATGACAGGGCTGGATTCATCAGTAGCCGGAGCAAGGACTAGTAAGGAGGTGGAGCTTGTTACAGCATGGCAGCAGCATTGGTCGCAGGGATGTTTTGATGGAGCTTATGACAGGGCTGGATTCATCAGTAGCCGGAGCAAGGACTAGTAAGGAGGTGGAGCTTGTTACAGCATGGCAGCAGCATTGATTGCAGGGATGTTTTGCTGGAGCTGATGACAGGGCTGGATTCATCAGTATCTGGAGCAAGGACTAGTAAGGAGGTGGAGCTTGTTACAGCATGGCAGCAGCATTGATCGCAGGGATGTTTTGCCGGAGCTTATGGCAGGACTGGATTCATCAGTATCCGTAGCAAGGACTAGTTAGGAGGTGGAGCTTGTTACAGCATGGCAGCAGCATTGGTGGCAGGGATGTTCTGCTGGAGCTTATGACAGGGCTGGATTCATCAGAAGCCGGAGCAAGGACTAGTAAGGAGGTGGAGCCTGTTACAGGATGGCAGCAGCATTGGTGGCAGGGATGTTCTGCTGGACCTTATGACAGGGCTGGATACATCAGAAGCCGGAGCAAGGACTAGTAAGGAGGTGGAGCTTGTTACAGCATGGCAGCAGCATTGATTGCAGGGATGTTTTGATGGAGCTTATGACAGGGCTGGATTCATCAGAAGCCGGAGCAAGGACCAGTAAGGAGGTGGAGCTTGTTACAGCATGGCAGCAGCATTGGTCGCAGGGATGTTTTGATGGAGCTTATGACAGGGCTGGATTCATCAGAAGCCGGAGCAAGGACTAGTAAGGAGGTGGAGATTGTTACAGCATGGCAGCAGCATTGATTGCAGGGATGTTTTGATGGAGCTTATGACAGGGCTGGATTCATCAGTATCTGGAGCAAGGACTAGTAAGGAGGTGGAGCTTGTTACAGCATGGCAGCAGCATTGATCGCAGGGATGTTTTGCCGGAGCTTATGGCAGGACTGGATTCATCAGTATCCGTAGCAAGGACTAGTTAGGAGGTGGAGCTTGTTACAGCATGGCAGCAGCATTGGTGGCAGGGATGTTCTGCTGGAGCTTATGACAGGGCTGGATTCATCAGAAGCCGGAGCAAGGACTAGTAAGGAGGTGGAGCCTGTTACAGGATGGCAGCAGCATTGGTGGCAGGGATGTTCTGCTGGACCTTATGACAGGGCTGGATACATCAGAAGCCGGAGCAAGGACTAGTAAGGAGGTGGAGCTTGTTACAGCATGGCAGCAGCATTGATTGCAGGGATGTTTTGATGGAGCTTATGACAGGGCTGGATTCATCAGAAGCCGGAGCAAGGACCAGTAAGGAGGTGGAGCTTGTTACAGCATGGCAGCAGCATTGGTCGCAGGGATGTTTTGATGGAGCTTATGACAGGGCTGGATTCATCAGAAGCCGGAGCAAGGACTAGTAAGGAGGTGGAGATTGTTACAGCATGGCAGCAGCATTGATTGCAGGGATGTTTTGATGGAGCTTATGACAGGGCTGGATTCATCAGTATCTGGAGCAAGGACTAGTAAGGAGGTGGAGCTTGTTACAGCATGGCAGCAGCATTGATCGCAGGGATGTTTTGCCGGAGCTTATGGCAGGACTGGATTCATCAGTATCCGTAGCAAGGACTAGTTAGGAGGTGGAGCTTGTTACAGCATGGCAGCAGCATTGGTGGCAGGGATGTTCTGCTGGAGCTTATGACAGGGCTGGATTCATCAGAAGCCGGAGCAAGGACTAGTAAGGAGGTGGAGCCTGTTACAGGATGGCAGCAGCATTGGTGGCAGGGATGTTCTGCTGGACCTTATGACAGGGCTGGATACATCAGAAGCCGGAGCAAGGACTAGTAAGGAGGTGGAGCTTGTTACAGCATGGCAGCAGCATTGATTGCAGGGATGTTTTGATGGAGCTTATGACAGGGCTGGATTCATCAGAAGCCGGAGCAAGGACCAGTAAGGAGGTGGAGCTTGTTACAGCATGGCAGCAGCATTGGTCGCAGGGATGTTTTGATGGAGCTTATGACAGGGCTGGATTCATCAGAAGCCGGAGCAAGGACTAGTAAGGAGGTGGAGATTGTTACAGCATGGCAGCAGCATTGATTGCAGGGATGTTTTGATGGAGCTTATGACAGGGCTGGATTCATCAGTATCTGGAGCAAGGACTAGTAAGGAGGTGGAGCTTGTTACAGCATGGCAGCAGCATTGATCGCAGGGATGTTTTGCCGGAGCTTATGGCAGGGCTGGATTCATCAGTATCCGGAGCAAGGACTAGTAAGGAGGTGGAGCTTGTTACAGCATGGCAGCAGCATTGGTGGCAGGGATGTTTTGCTGGAGCTTATGACAGGGCTGGATTCATCAGAAGCCGGAGCAAGGACTAGTAAGGAGGTGGAGCCTGTTACAGGATGGCAGCAGCATTGGTGGCAGGGATGTTCTGCTGGACCTTATGACAGGGCTGGATTCATCAGAAGCCGGAGCAAGGACTAGTAAGGAGGTGGAGCTTGTTACAGCATGGCAGCAGCATTGATCGCAGGGATGTTTTGATGGAGCTTATGACAGGGCTGGATTCATCAGTAGCCGGAGCAAGGACTAGTAAGGAGGTGGAGCTTGTTACAGCATGGAAGCAGCATTGATCGCAGGGATGTTTTGCTGGAGCTTATGGCAGGGCTGGATTCATCAGTAGCCGGAGCAAGGACTAGTAAGGAGGTGGAGCTTGTTACAGCATGGCAGCAGCATTGGTGGCAGGGATGTTCTGCTGGACCTTATGGCAGGGCTGGATTCATCAGAAGCCGGAGCAAGGACTAGTAAGGAGGTGGAGCTTGTTACAACATGGCAGCAGCATTGATCGCAGGGATGTTCTGCTGGACCTTATGACAGGGCTGGATTCATCAGTATCTGGAGCAAGGACTAGTAAGGAGGTGGAGCTTGTTACAGCATGGCAGCAGCATTGATCGCAGGGATGTTTTGATGGAGCTTATGACAGGGCTGAATTCATCAGTAGCTGGAGCAAGGACTAGTAAGGAGGTGGAGCTTGTTACAGCATGGCAGCAGCATTGATGGCAGGGATGTTTTGATGGAGCTTATAACAGGGCTGGATTCATGCAGCAAGGTGAGAATAACTGTTTGTCGAAGTCGCCCCGGACTCGCTGCAAGGAGTTTGTGATGGCCACTAATTCCCCGGGGGACTGGCAAGGCTTGCCCCCTCCAGCAGCTGAATACTGGTATTGGGTGAAGGAACACCTTCCACATGATCGCCAGTGACGGCCAGCTAGCAGTAATGTACAGGATGATGAGCTGATCAGGACTGCCAGTGGCTGACTGCAGATTTGGTCCATTGCAGGGCCGGTCTCCAGCTGGCAGCTTGCTGCACTTTTTATCTAATCTGCACTTACACACGTGGCACCGTGCTCATTGGTTCGCCCATTGCAAAATGAAGTTTTCGTCGTATTTTGTTTGTGCAGTATCAACCCAGGCTGAAAGCAACACTGCCACTAGTGCAACTTGCAACAATCCAATTGGAAGACGCCAGGAAGCAGCGGCCCAAAAGCAGAGTGGAAGGGATTTCCTGGCAGCGGCTTGACCAGAACATCGACAAGGCTATCAATTCCCCATGCTACCAGCCTTGAGAGAACTCCCGTCCCAACCAGCCGTAAACAGCACCTCCAACTTCAGTGTACTTGCTGCAGTGCCTGTTGGAGGAAGGACAATTCATCAACGACTAGTCCCATCAGTGCCTATACGCTGTAGATAATGGCTATTAAATCAGACATTGCAATCCAAGGGCCCAAGCCATCCATTGCAGGGGCAGAGTGAAGTCCCGTACTTTGGACCGGCGAACGTCAGTGGAAGATCGCGAGCAATCTACCCACCTTCCACAGCCTGCATTCGTTGTACACGTGTGGTTAACGTGCAAGATACACCTGCAGCTCAATCAAGCCGCGGCGTTCTTGTTCATTCTGGCAACGCCGTGACTCACGCCCCCAAACCATCAGAAAACCGCCCTCCGGGGTTGATCGCCCTTGCAATGCATCTAAGTAGGGATCATTAACTGGTGGCAGCGCGTATACGCAGAAGAGCCCGACAATAAAGCAGCAAGATGGTCCCCCCGACAATATTCGTGTCCGGCACGATAGCCGTGCTCCAGTTGTGCCAGGAGATATATCTGAAGTATAAGTCAGTCAAGAGGCGAGTACTGCAAGGGCAAATCTCAGCCAACAGGGTTGCATACGCGACAGTGACTGTTGTGAGGCCGCACCAGTCCCTGCAACTGGTTCGCGCTTGTACCAAGCTTGAGTACATGCGATGGGCAGCAATGAAAGACCTTCTCTGCGGCGGGCTAAACCTCACCCTGGCCATATCTGAACCCAGCTGGCTAGCTACTGTGCTTATGGCAGCAGCCCAGCAGCAATTACTGTTGCTGCAGACAAAGTGCCATGTAACTTAAGCATGCATTGTTAATGCATTTAGGTATCGTGATGACTGCAAGCAGTTGTGTCACTTTGTGTCGCGCGTTGAGGGCTTCCTCATGGAGACAGAAGATGAGGAGGACATGAGCCAACCAGGATGGCAGACGGCTTTCCTGGTGTGTTGCACAGCAGATCTTGACCTCGCAGCAGTCAAAGGACAGATGTCAGTGCTATGCATGCAAGTGGATATAGAGTGAATGTGCCCTGCAGAAGTGTATGTATTGAAGCGGTGGTCTTGGTTTTTGCAACGGTAGCCTGGATGCTCTGAATGAGTGCCACTGCAGGCTCCTGCAGTGCTGTCAACTGAAGCTGATTGTTGCTCAAACACTTCCTGACTGCAGCTCGTGCGTTTGCTGTGTGCACGGTGCATTGTGCAGGCCCTTCACGAGTCGTTGCTAGAGGTTGGTGCAGTGTTTGAGGATTGTGCCAAGTTTGGCATTGTCAGAAGCATTGTGCAAGCTGGTGAGCCACACTGACTGGATGTCATTGATTGGGTCCTGGCGAGCTTGGTGATGTCAGTCCGAGTCAAAGTACTGCATTGTTCGAGTGGCAATGCACAAAACAGATTATGCCTTGCTACACTACTATTAGTGGCTAGAGCTAATAGTAGTGGCTAGAGGTGTTTTGTTATCCTTTATCGATGGTGTCTTGGCTGCATTGAGATAGTCTGCTGACACACCCAGTGTGGTCGTGTGGCCGTGTCTGCTGTCCTTCATGTGTACAGATGAGATGAATCTGCGGCTGAGCAGCATTGCTCAGCGCATGACCATGGCCCTACAGCTGATTCCCATCCAGAAGGCAAAAGTAGCAGACAAGAAACTGGTGAGCATTAGCACACACAGCCAGCCAGGTGCAGTCTTACCAGTTGCTTGCGCCCAGTACTTCCAGCATGAGTGACGCATTGCCAGTACAATTTGCAGCAATGTCAAGAGTCCTGAGTGCTCCTCTGGTATCTGCAAGTGGCATGGTGCTGCTCAACGCCGACCAGTGCTGTCTTACCCTGCTGTGTGTTCCGCGTTCCTGCAGAACACCATCAGTGAGCTACAGGCTGAGATGCGCACAGCGCAGTTCCGCGCCACGCGGGCAGCCGAGCAGCAGGGTGCTGACCTGAAGCGCCTCATAGATCAGTCCCGCGTTGACACCAGCAAGACACAGGACATGCTGGCACAGGTGCGCAGTCCTGGACATGCCGGCTCAACAACCTGTGCTGCCAGGCCTTGCATTGACCCACCAACTTGAAGCTGGACTCACGCATTGGCTTCTTTCACGACGACTGCATCACTGGCAGCACCTCTACTCATACAAGTACAAGAGAGGTGCGTCATCATGCTGAACACAGCCATCTCGCTGAACTCTGGTCGCATTCTGCTTCACTCCAGGTGATATCTCTGCTCCAGCAGGACCGCACCAGTGCAGCGGCAGCGGCAGCGGCACCAGGCTGCCTTGAGCCTGACTGTGGCCCCCCTGATGGCAGCAGCAGGGCGGCAGCTGCTGCTGCTGGTGTCCAGCTGGACGAGGAGATCAAGGACCTCCAGGAGGAGCTGCTGATCGCGCGCAAGGATAAGAAGATCATTGAAGAGCAGTACCTGGCGCAGATCATTGCGGTGAGCAGCAGCACTGCGGGCTGTACAGGGCATGGAACCAGCTGCTCTGACTGCAAGCTGCTCTGACTGCATAAAATGCAAGGTGTGCAGTGGCTGCTGCTGTGATCTGGTGTTGCAGAAAATGTCTTTGGTGGTGGTTCAAGTGTGCTTGACAGGCTGCCAACACCATGTTGGTGTTGTAGGCTATTGAGAGTTTGGAGGTGGGTGGGCCTGAACTCATTCCAGCAGCAGCAGCAGAAGCACCTGCAGGTGCAGCTGTGTCGTCGGCCCCCATTCCCCCCCGGGACCTGCTGTGCCCCATCACCTGTGAGCTGCTGGAGGACCCTGTGCTGCTGGTGGACAGCTTCCAGACGTATGAGAGGGCCGCCATACAGGAGTGGCTCAGCAGGGGAAACACCAAGGACCCGGTCACAGGTGGGACAACTACAGGCGATAGGGGGCAAATGATGTGAGCCTGAGGAGCCTGGCCAGCTCTACAGCTGCTGCAAGAGGTCCATCTACCTCCAGTCTTTGCACCAGTCTGCCCTGCCTTGTAATCCAGCTCGCTGTACAGGCTGCTGGGCCTGAGGAGTGGTTGGTGGGCCAGCGGCGAAAGCCTCTTACTGCTGTGCTGGCAGCAGGTGCTCAAGCATGACCTGGGTTTGCGCTTGCCGCAGCTGTCCATGTCACCACCTGTGCTGCTGTGTGGCTGCAGGTGTCCAGCTGACGTCCACTAACCTGGTGCCGAATGTTCTGGTGAAGAAGTTGGCACGAGAGTGGCTGGAGGAGCACCCACAGTACAGGAAGGAGGCAGCAGTAGCGGCAGCAGCAGCAGCACAGTATGATGCCGCACTGCCGGCACAGTATGTGGTCAACAAGGTCTCACCAGCTGAAGCAGGTGTCAGCAGCAACAGCACTGAGAAGCCTCTGAAGGAGGAAAAGGGTGCTGGAGGTGAAGACTTCAAGCTGAACCCCAAGGCAGCAGCACTGCTGGCAGCAGCAGCAGGTGATGTTGGCAGCAGCAATGGTGTTGCCACCAGTTACTTTGACCCCGCAATGCTTGAGACAGTCAGCAACAGTACCGCCATGCCTCAACAGCCCAGTGCTGATGTGGATGAGAAGACTGCTGCCCAGAGGGCATATGCAGCAGCAGTGGCAGCAGCAGCAGCCCAGGAAGCGTCAATGGCACAGGGTGTGGCTGCATTCCCTGCTGTCAGGATGTCACACAGCATGGTGGTGCGTGATCAGCCTGCAATTGCAGCTCCCAGGGCACTGAACCACTCTGTGACTGTGGCTCATCACTCAGGCCCTGCTGCTGTCCCTGCCAGCAGCAACAGCACCAAGATCAGCCAGCAGCAGCTCAGTGCACAAGACGAATTCAAGCTCTGGAAGCAGCAGCAGGAGCAGAGGGATGCAGAAGAGTTTGCTATCTGGCAGCAGCAGCGCAGGCGCTCATCACTTGCTGGCAGCAGCGGTGGACTGCCGCAGGTGCCAGATCTTGAGCCCCTGGATCTGCCCACACGGCTGTCCATCTCTGAGACTGGCCCTCCCAGCAGCGGCAGCAGCAGGCAGCTGACTCCTGAAGAGCAGTACATGCTGCAGCAGCAGGAGGAGCAGTCCCAGCATGAGCGAGATGCTGAAGCCTATGCCCTGTGGGCGAGGCAGCAGCAGGTTGAGGTGGTCCAGGCTCAGGCTGGTGGCCGCAGCCTGCAGCCCTCAGCCACCACCACCAAGAGGGGCCCAGCCATCCGGGATCACGCGCTGTCCCCCGAGGAGCAGCTCACCCTGGAGCACCTGAGAGCAACATTCAAACACATGGCTGAAACAAGGGCAGCAATCACACTCAAGCATGGCAAGAAAGAGGAGCAGCAGCGCATGCAGCAACAACTGGCCCTGCAGGAGCAGCAGCAACAGCAATTCCACAATGCAGGCAGCGCTCATGTTCCTGCTGCTGCCAGTCATCATGATGCGGCGGCAGCTCTGCACAGTGTGCGCAGCATGCCACCTACGCATGCCGCCCCTGCTGCTGCTGCAGCTTCTGGTGGTGGTGCTCCGGTCAGAGCATCCTCCTACCCCGGCAGCGCCAGTGTGGCTGCCAGCAGCAGTGCCAAGCATCTTGCTGCCAGCAGCAGTGCCAAGAATGTTGCTGCCAGCAGTGCCAGTAGCAGCAGTGCCAAGAGCGGCTTTGGTGGGTTCTTCAGCAAGAAGAAGAGTAACAAAGTTGATGCTGATGATGACACAGCCAGTGTGCACTCAATGCGCAGCGATAGCAGTGGCGGCACCAACACCAGCAAGAAGAGTGTGGGCAAGAGCATGTTGGGTGCTCTCAAGAATATCTCTTACACCATGGTCTACCAGGATGACAAGTGCTAACCGCCTGGCTGCAGGCAACAAAAGCTGGCCAATCGCTGAGTGCCTAGGGTCAGCGCATCCAGCTGTAGCTGCAGCTGCAGCATTTTGAAGCGCTTCTGCTGCAGGCTCGAGTATCAGACAACACAGTTTGAGTTTGTTTTGCTCAATGCTGGGTGTTATGGGTAATGTGTCGGTCAATCTGTGTTGGCAGGTTCCCGACTGGCCCGCCTGTGCCCTGTGACCACAGGCTGTCCCCACAGGGCACGATATCAAAGTGTGCAGGGTTTTGCTGCTTTGTCAATTGCTGTGCATGTGTCAATTGTGTTGATGTGTTAATTTCTGTGCATGTGTCAATTGCTGACAGCGCTGGTGTAGTACTGCTCATTGGATGAAGGTCATGTGGATAAACCTCAGCTTCACAACATTACAAGCCACATTGAGCTTGCATTGCCTTGCCACCTGCCTTGAGACCTCACATAGGGCCTGAGGCTGCACAAATGTTGGTTGCGCCTGCTGGATCTTTCAGTCATGACACAGTTGTTACAAGCCCTCAGAATATCATCGCATGGTGTTTGGTTTCAAGTTGTCCCAATGCACTGGTTGACACCACCTGGTGTGTCTAATTGATGGAGCATTTCATGCGTCATACTTTGTCCATCACGGTTATGCCCTCAACAGGTGTAGCTCACACAGTAACATGTCCCATCAGAGTACACGCACACTTATTGCTGGCAACCAGATCCACTGCATGCATGCATGTGCTGGGTAAGCAATACCTTGGTGGTTGGTTGGGCCCAGATCAATAGCATATGTGCCCTCAGTTGCATCTCTTTCCAGAGCACACAGCAGTAGCAGCTGTTTGAGTGTGCTGGGGGGGGGGGGTGAGGGCAGCAGCGGGGGTTGAACTTGTCAATCAGGTTGTCATGTTGCAGGTTGTGCACCAATTGCCACATGGATTCCTTGAGGCCCAGCTTATCTCCGGCACGCCTTCTCACTGTTACAACCAGTACATGTGTCCATATGCAGAATTACACATTCATGCTGGGGCTTATGGACTGGCCTGATCTTCACGACGTTATGATTGTCTTGCGACTGCTCTATCCTCAAGTGGGCTTCAGCGATGCACTTTGTTCATCGAGCTGTGTGGTCATTTGCCATTCCTGCGTGCATGCAGATGTGTGTTGCTAACCACATATGTTCGTAGCCCAGCGGTGCAGATGGGGTGCTCAATATATTGCAGGCCTGCTTCGTGCTTGTGAACAGATTCGCAATTAAGCATAGCATTGGTGTGGTCTTTCTGTTTGAGCAGTTTGCTGGCTGGGACATCTTGATGGACTCGTCAGCCATGTAGATGTTGGGTGCATGACGATCCTAGGCACCCTGTGCTAAGAGTTGCCAGGTGGCTGGATTTTCGCTATGTGTTGCTGCTCGGTCACTGGATGTGGCGCACCCTGATTACTTGTAGCATCACCCTGATTACTTGTATATTTCTCCAGGCTGTCTGCTCAACTGCATGGTTGCCGGGCCTTAGTTGGACAGCTCATCAGTGTGACATCTAAGTTGCATGGCCCTTGCATTGCCCATATGATTCCCAACTGCCTGTGTCGTGGTGCGCATGTGCATGTTGTGTGACACAGGGTGCAGCTGACGCTGGCAGGGGCAAAGCTGGCTAAGTTCACATCACATGACAGGGCTTGACAGTGATTGGTTCACGGATACCTTGGCAGGGCCACATTGCATGTCTGTGTTCATGTCAGTGGCAACCCCATGTTGTTTGTATTGCCAAAGTAGCAGACTTTCATGCCTTATTCATGTTGGGCTTTGCAGTGTTGCATGCACTGTGCTCCACAGAAATTCAGGGCTCGGGGCTCCTTGGCCCGGCAACATGTTTGGCTCAGCCAGCTAGTAGCATGCTACAGGACAGAGTGCCGCGCCATCAGCACGTACAGGATTGTGTTCCAGAGGACAGGGCTCCTGACCCTGATCAGTGAGCCATCACTGCACAGGCTTCTGAGCTGCAGATTTGTTTTCTGACAATATCCAATACAGCAGCCCGCTGCCCTTATGCAACTGGTTGTGATTGCTGTAATCAAGTGTATTTGAGGGGGCTTGTGAATACTTTTGTGCAGCTGTCTGTAATCTATGATATGTACAGCTCCATTGAAGTGCTGTTGATAGCCCCTGTCAGCCTGGCCACTAGTTTGGTGCTGCATGTCTGCATGCCAGATTATGACAACCGCTCAGCTACCAAGCCCACACAAAGTGGGCAATTGGACATTTGTACAGCGCTGTGTAGTGGTTTAGTCTGATTTGTTTACCTGCATGCAACATTGCCAGTTATCTGACAAGTGCCTGCCAAATAGTAGAGTTCACTCAGTGTCCTGGTAAGGCAGAGCATCCACGAAAACTTGATCAAGATCATGTTCATGGCCTGCTTCATGCACACTTGGAGTATGTACTGCCCCCAGAGGATCCAGTGTTGTTTGCATATAGGCATATAGGCAAGCTGTGGTCATTTCCCTGGCACATTGCGGTACATGTGTACTGCAATTGCGCTGATATCTGTCCTCATATTCTGAGTACATACCGAGTCTTGTGCATGCCTTTTGTACACATCCAAGTGTGTGTTGGTGGTTGAACATTGTGCTGTGGCTGTCGGCATCGTGCAGGTGTGTACATGCAAAATTACCAGCTGCATGACTGGGTGGTTCATCAGACAGACTAATTCCAACATTTTCTGTACAGAACCCTGACGGCTTTGAAAGGTGCATCTGAAGTACCAGGTATACCAGGCTGCCGTGTGCTGCCGGCGTGGCGGGCTCATGTGGTTTCTTGACCAGAAAAGAAATGATTTCTGATCAGAATTCAATTTGTCAACGAGATTGAAAGTGCTTACACATTGTCAAAGGAATTGTGGACTGTCTGTTGAGACTGACCGGTCTCCATGGAGGCTCTTAATCTTAAGAGGGGGCCAGGCTGCTGCATACACTACATGAATACATCACTGATGTTGTGTGGGCAGGTGTCTGTGTGCTGTAGCTGCCTGAGCAGCAACAAGAAGAATTAGAACTAAATGGAAAAGTGCTGGCATTCTGGTTGATGAATCATGTAACAACTTGTGAGTACTAGTGGAGGTTAATCAATGCATATGGCCCTACAGTGCAAAGACCAAGCCAACCTGGGTCCTCTGTGCAGCAGCTAAATGCAGTGGCTACCCTCTTCCTCTGCCCCTGCCTGCCCCATGAGGAGGACTGCGGGGCCTCAGCTGCTCTATCTCAGCAGTGGTGGGGATCAACACTGGAGCACCCGGTGGGGGCTTGCCGCCCCTGTGCTCATCATAGATCAGGCCATCCTCAGTCCTGAAATGATTCAAGAAGGCCTGCAGGCCACCAGACAGCACGATCAGCATTGTCAGTGCACAAGAACATGTCGCTGCACACTGTGAGGTGGTTGCACTATACCTGCATGCTGCCTGCAGCTGCAGCAACACACCACACAAACAGCAAGACACAAGTGGAGTATGCTCATGATCCCATGTGCTGATCATACCAGCTTTCTCTTGTCTGGTTTGCCCCGTCACTGATGTCCATTTACCTGTTTCTTGAATGTTGTCTGACTGATGCTCTTGCCCACTGTCACCCAGCCCTCACGCAGGTTGTGGTCTTCACCAAACAGCTCCAACCGCCGCCTGCAAGATGGCAAGCAGTAGCTGCTGTCAATGTGAAAGCAACTATGCCTGATGCTTCAGAGAGGCAAAGATGATTTGCCAGCTGATTTGCTGCTGTTATTGCAACTTGTGTGCTTGATGTCTGCCTGAGATGCAGGGTTTGTTGCCACCTTGATCAAGGTCAAGTCATGACTCAGCCTGGTTTGCGCCAGCCCATTATTCTCTGTTCCAGCCCACCTGCCGTTACAGAACCTCTCAATGATCTCATACAACTCCTTGGGCTTCTCAGTACTGCCCAGGGGTGGCTCCTCACTCACAATCACATCCGTGTCAATGTTGGAGTGGAATATATGACTGTCGTAAGTGCGCCTCACTTGGCCCCGCACCCCCACAAGACAGTGCTCCTGTATGTACAGGTGGCAAGACAGGAAACTTGACAGGAGCAGCCAGTGCCACCAGTGACTGCAGAACCCATGTATGGAGATTGTAGTGCTGACATGCTGTGTCTCACAGCAGGCAAGCACCATCATATGGATCTGCATGAGTTGACAATTAACAAATTCCATTCTGCCTCATGCCCTCGACCCAAGCTCAGCATCATCTCTGGCACGACTTCGCCCATGGTGCCGTACGTCGCCAGTTGGTGGGGATGGGTCGCCCTGCTGCAAGTAGCCTTGGTCATCCCCCCTGGATCACAGCCACATGAGCGGATACAGGCAGGTGTGGGTGACAGACCTTTGTGTGCACCAGCATGCTTCCTGCTTCCTGGTTGATAGCTGTGAGGTATCTGCGGTTGTTGTCTTTGTTGGTCTTGATCCAGCAAATATCTTCAATGCGCTTGAAGCCCCACCTAGCCACAGCAACGCCACAGCAGAAAATAAATCCAACAATGCTTGGAACAGGTACGCACGCAGACAGAAATACTAGGCCACAAGTGTGTTGGACTGCCGACTGTTGCCAGCAACTATACAGGGCTGCCCTGTGCTGCTGCAAACACAGTGTCATTCGCATTCCTGGAGGTAGGCATGTAGCAGCTTTGTACTAGCTGCAGTTGTTGTTGACAAGCCTCAGTCATGCAGTATTCAGACAGCTGCAGCACTCTTACTTGCCAAAGCAGTGTCTGGCTGCATCCAATCCCTCAGCACTTCCACACCAGCTGCAGGCAGCATAACACGGGGAAAAATAGCAGGCAGATTTTGCAAACTACTGCTGCTGAACCAAATGTGCTCATGCACAGGTCGTACAGCGTCATACTTGCTTGCTGCAGCTTGCCGTTGATGCTGGTGCTGCCAAGAGGCCTTTGCATAAGGAACCCCATAACAGATTTCGTTGATGAATTTGAAGTTTGTCAACAATGACCTGTGGTGAGGCTGAATGTAAACTTGTGAGTCTCGCCACAGCCTGTCTTGTGGACATCCTATCACCAGGGAGCATTGTGCACCTGCAGTTCCCCTGTGCTGCTGTTTCACTCACAGGAACACAAAGCTGGGTGTGTCTGCGATGTCGTCAATGTTGAGGTTCCTGATGTCCTCCCAGGACCAGCTCTCAGCACCTGGCTCAACAAAGTGAGGCGCACGGCGGACGTACTCCTCCCAGGGAGGGTCAATCAGAATGACGTCAAACCTGAAACAACAGCAATAACAACAACAGGAGAATGATGCCGCTTCATTTGGCAATTGATGCAAAGGCATAAGTTGCTTCAGCTCTGTTCAGCCCCAAGGACCAAACAAGCAACATGCATGCATTCGGTCCTTGACGCATTGCAGCATGTTCCGCTGTAGGCTGTGAGATTGTGATGTCTGGCCCATGGATTTGCCAACTGGCAGGAGGGTGCTGACCTGGTACCAAACAGTTCCTTGGAGAGTTTGACTTTTCTGAGATCTGCTCTCAGTCCAAACATGGGTGTACGATACTGGTCCACCTGCCAGCACACACATGGTGGGGAATGGCCCATGCGATCAATGAACCTTTCAAACATTGCGGCAACATCTGGTGTGGGTTCTTGCTGTCAACAATAATCAACAGTACACTGTTGTAATGCTCACTGTTGTGACGTGATCATGCCAAGCTTTCACAACAGCAAGCAGACTTCACAGCAACACCAGTGCGAACATTGGAATTCCAGGCAGGTACACCCATGACTAGTCACAGGTATACCTCACTCATCTGGCCAGCTGACAGCACACCTGTTCAGTTTTGAGTTGAATAAGCCGCTGGAGCAGTGGGTAGTCCTGATAGCGGTCCTCAAGCACTGAATCTGCACTTGGCACAGCAGGGGGGACACCACACATGTGAGCCCAGGTGACGGGTTGTCATCACCCTGCCCTGGGGTGCCGGCACAATCAACATTTTGCCACGCCTGCCTGAGCTGTTCAACAGTTCTGCTTGTAGCTTGGCAGACAGATTGAGTGGTCAGCAGGTCAAAAGTGTCAGCCATCAGGTGCCCACAGTCTCAGAGCAGCACCTCATGACATAGGATGTACGCACCTTGCATTGCTGCAACCGGTTTGAAAGCAGCAGCGCAAGGTCATTGCTAGTCTGCTGCACTTGACACTCTCTGATGCACACTGCTCACTTATACCACTTCATGCAAGGACGCTGCAAAGCATGGAGGCCGCATCGCAAGTATGACCACAGTGGTTATCTCAAGCCCCCATGTCCACCCGCAACTTGCCTCTTAAGAAGTTCTGCGGTCGAACACCAGTGTCTACAAAATGTTGACAGTAGTCATTCCCCCTATTGTTCTGGCGCTTGGCGGGTCTCTCTGGTGGGGGTATGTGTGGCGCAGAACCTGGTCGGTCAGGGAAACCTACACAACAGCCCAGCCAACAGCACAGGCCACGTGAGTTGATCCACCCATGAGCGGCGGACTTTGGTGTGAGCCTGCAATGCATGAAACAGCTTCAGAACCAGCTGGCAAGCCACAAGCGGCAGTGGCACTCATGCCAGGTGCTTCAAGACATGAGTGTCAATGTGTAACATGTGATGTGCCATGGCTCAAGAACAAAACAGTAATGGACATCCTGCAGACTCACCTGGTGGTGGTGGTGGTGGAGGTGCGCTGAAGTCTCTGCGAGGCCCAAATTCTGCTGATGGGCCAGGTTGGCCAAAATCCCCCATGGGAGGGCCCATACCCCGCCCACCCATTCCTGCACATCAGCCAGAAGGAGCCTTTCTGGGCTTCCACAACAGCCCTGAAGATACTGTTCAGGTGCCTGTTGCTGGTTAGCGTCTGCTGATGAACAAGTTGGTATTGAATGTGCTGCATAGCACTGCTTGCGGTTGTATATGGCGCTGTACCTTGAGGTGGCATCATGTTTGATCGTGCTCCTGACATCATGCCTGGTGGCCCTGGGGCCATCAAGTCATCTGCAGCGCCCAGCATGCCGCCACCCAAAGGGACCTCCATACCTGCACAGCAGACATAGCGAATGTTAACTGATACTGCAGCCCTATTCCCTGCTATGGCTTGCTGCTGTTGAAAGACATTTGGCTGTTGCAATGCTATTGCAGCAAGTTGCACCCTTCAGGTCCCTGCAGACATATACCTTGCCCACTGATGACACCACCAGGGGCCATTCCTGGATCACCATAGGCACCCATTGGGCCAAAGCCGCCTGGACCACCGGCCATGGGGCCAAAGTCATTGGCACCCCTGCTCATCATGCTGCTGGGGCCTGGGCCTGGGCCATGGTCACTTCCTGCATGTATCATGAGTGATGACGACCAACACCGCAATAGTGCTGGTAGGACAATGCGAATGGCAACTGTGTGGCCTAGCAGCAAAGCTCTCTTAGATGGGCATAAGCCTGGCCCTGGCTAAGCAGAGGTCAACAGCTGGCTGGCAATCTCTACAGTCAAGTCGTTCATGTTATCGAACAGCATCCAGCAGGAGCAATAACAGCAGCTTTTGTCTTGCATTCACGATGCGGACAGGAAGTTGCCATCAGTTGCTCGGATCCTTTGACGTTGACGACAAGCTTGAGCATGGCATGCACTGCTGCTAGGTCTCAATGCCACACTGCTCACCATGCCAGCCAAACGCACGGCCTCGACCGCGGCCCCTTCCCCATCCTACTGTACACAGTATGCGTTACAGCATGTACAGCACTGACTTTCAGCGCACGGAACAACACAAGGCAGTCCATACCTCTGCCACGCTGCATGACTACTGCTCTGCAACTCTCAGATCACTTCACAGAGGCCATGGGCCGGTGTTGTTGATGTCGAATGCTGATTGACAGCGTTAGAATTGTTTATTATACGTATAAGTGCGGCCTCGATGCCAAAAGGGCCGGGATTGTGTTCAGCAAATCGTGTATGGGACGCCCTTAGCAGGTTGCTACTTTGCACAAATAGTAGTGTTTCACGGACAACAAGACCCAGTCACAATACTTTTCATTCAATTAAAATACCAGCAGCTTCCCTATGTGTTTAAGACGATCCGTCAACCGCCCAGTCCCTGCTTTCAACTGGATCGGCTCCTGACTGCACGGCAGTACAGAACCACCGCTATCAGGTGCACACACGCAATCTGCTTGCAACGTGTACCCGACCGCAACAGCACCACGACAAGCAGCGGGCGCCATCGGCTCAATGGCACATTTGCAAGTCGGACGCCACAATCACCAGATACAGCACAATTTTGGTGGAATTTTTAGCTTGCGTCCTGGTCGACCTGCCAGACGCACCATCCTGCAATGCAATAGCCAGCACACCTTTGTGCTGTACACAAAGCCTGACTGCCCGCTCTGCGACGGCTTGAAGGTAATAGAAGGAACTGGCTTGTTGATGGAATCATGTGTTAAACGCTAATCAGACACTCTGTGCAGGCCAAGCTGCACGGTCTCATAGACAGAGCAGAGTTTATGCCTTCATTCTTGACTGGAGCCACCTTGGAGGTGGGTGGCCACTGCTAAGACAGCCTCCAACACCTTGCTGCCGCCATCCACTAGCTTTGCTGGAGTGACATGCAACTGCAAGCGGTCTAGCTGCGCTGATACCAATCTGATGCCAATCGCCTCTGCGGCACCATGCTGGCAGCAAGCCTGCACAGCTGCATCACGGGTGACGTACAGCGGCTAGCACAGCTACGTCAGCTAAGTGGCTGTGCCTGCAGGTTAGAGACATATCAACAACTGAGGCTTGGCAGGATGCAATGCACCTATCCGTTCCAGTGCTAGCGGTATTAGACACAGCTGGCAATGAGGTGAGGAGATGATGGCCGCCGGTCTTGAGTCAGTATCAGGCTGTGCCAAGGCACGCATCACATCGCTGCTCCGGCCGCCCTAGTTTTGTGCATAGATTGTGTGGTAAGACTTCCATTTGCAGCTTCTGCGATCCTGCACGTTTTTGCCTCTGTTCTAGCTTTGTGAGCTGCATATCTGTTGACATGGCATGTACAGCACATGCAGCGCCTGTGGCAGCAGTGCTACTGTGCCCACCATCTCTGCCACCTGATGGTCTTGATTCAACTATACCGGAGAGGTAGTAGATCAGCTGTTAGACCTTGTATCTGTTATTGTGCTGCTCAGGTTGTCCTTCCGCGGCCACAACCACGCATCACTGCAGACAGGCTGCAGCAGCATTTGCTGGAAGCTGTCAGTGCAATGATCAGTCAGCAACAGGATCAGAGTTGAGCTGTTGACACAGATGGCAGCACACCAGTGAGGGCTTGTAAGCTGCACATCCGGATGGATCCACAGGAGGTCGTGACATACCTAGATTGACACCTGCCCAGGCCTGTGAGCCTGCATAACGACATAGCCGGTCCACACTTGCTAAGCACACCTTCACAGTACAGGAGATGAGAGTGCTTAGACGAATGTACGCATTGACCAGTATAAGCTGCTGCACTGTTGTATAGTACAGAGACTTCAGACGTGCAATGTGGCTGCCGTAGTATGGACCAGCTGAGCGGTTGATGTTGCCTTGCTTTGCTGTTGTTGATGCTGCAAAATCCAAGGCCATTGAGGCTCACAGTGCAAGTGCACAAACCCAGTCTGCCATGATGGTTCCGCATGAACATGGTGGCAGGTGATATGTGTCGTTGTCATCACCCTTTATGGCCATAAAGTTCTGAAAGCATCAACCATGGACCAACGCTGGGCAAGCCTTGCAATTGTCACTTTTATTCAAGTGACTGGATGGCAACTGGTCACAGCAATCTCCAGCTTGTTGTATACAGCTTGTGACAGTTGTTTGACAGGCCACCAGTCACACTGCGGCTTGATGCACTGCTAACATCGATGTTATGCCATCCTGGGCCTGATATCATGCCATCCTGGGCCAGGAGAATGCTCTATAGTAGCTACCTGATTAATAATCTGTGATAAGTCAACCCATTTTGAAACCTTGGAAGCGGCAACAATGTCGAGGGCTGCTGTAGTGGTCAATGATCATTAGGCCCTAATAGCTATAGCTGTTATAGTATACTGTAAAGCTGTCACCTAGCTGGGCTACTGTATCATACAGTGATATGTGGCACATTACGTAAACCTGTCACATTGGGCATTGTCACTGGTCATCCGATGAGGCTCTGCTGCCGTAGCGGACTCGGAGCACTGGCTGGTACTGTGCAGCATGCTGAACATTGGCGATGGTGGCTGGCAGGGTTCAGCTGAACAGAGGTTTTTTTTACGGATGCAAGTATTGTTGAATTGTTATCAGACAGTAGAGTGCAATAATATCAATAAATATCCCACGTGGGTTGCTTAAATGCTTCCTGCCACCATCCCCTCCAGCAGTTTGCCGATCAGAGTATTGTACCACAAGGAAACACGTTTGCCAAAGCCAGGCACAACACAACATAGATACATTTCATACAGTCAATGCAAGAATTGTGAACATGGCAGAACTGCAATGTCTATTGAACTCATTCAACATATCTAATGTGTCAAGCCTGTTACCCATGGCCATGAGGTTTGTACCATACTATAATACCTCATAGGTATGATGATCATACCTCTTGCAATTACTGCCACTGGCATTATATAGTTTCTATCCATTCCAAGACAATGTGCCATGGTTTGCTTTCAGTCTTTTCCTGAGAGTCTTCGATGATGCAGAAACAGCACCTGTGCCATCCTTTGGCCTGCTGCACTGTGCTCCACTGCATGCCGTGCTGGCAAATCAGCTCTTGCTTTCCTTCCAGTACTGCTGCCTGACACTGCTGCATGATTTTCCATGGGTGGATGCAGAATGCCACTCCATTTTATGGCATGATCATCACGGTGATGACAGCTGCTGTCCTGTGCAGTTCTTCTGCTGGACGTCCTGCCACATGCTGGTGCTGTCTGTGGCCGTTGCAAGATTGACAAGCTGTGTTTGCTATGTAGGCCAGCTGGCGTCCACAAAGCTGACTGGAGTGTGCACCCAGCTGACGAGGGGGATCGATCTGCCACTGCCTGCCTTTGGCATTGAAGCAGCCATCCTTGTGCTCCCAAGCCTGGCTGCTGCTGCTGCTGCTGTTGTAGGCACATATACGCACCTGAGCCAAACAACCCTTCATCGCCACCAGACACTGCATTGCTGCTCTTAGAAGTGTGTGCAGCACCAGCAGACACTTTGCTTCTGGGCCGGTGTGTCTGACTGTCATGCTGCAGCAGCTGCGTCAAGAGCAGTGCTGGATCCTGCATTGCTGCTCTGAGGTTGACCGTGCTTGGAGACTTTGCCCTCCAGCCACGCAACGGTGAGTTGCCGATTTGCAGGCTACCAGGGCCACTTGTACCACTGCTACCAGCAGCAGACACTGGCCTGGACGCTCCATGTGGTGCTGTGGAGGGCCTGCAGCCTCCCTGGCTGACTGATGCTGCAGTGCCAGCTGGTGGTGTGTCTGAAACAGCTCCAACTGCATATGCCCCACTGCAGCTTGCAGCAGTATTGGGCCCTTGACACCGGGCGACGACTGCAACATTGTCCAGCTCTTGCCGCCTCTTCACGGTGTTGAAGTCACCCGCAGGCCAAGGATAGTGACAGGGCTGTGCTACGTCTGGAAAAGCAGCCTTCAGCGCCTCTGTCAGTGCACTCATCTCAACCACTCTGTCAAGGTTGGGGGTGTCAGCTAAGAAGTTTACGCCCAACTGCAGCTTAGCAGCACACTTGCGCATGTGCGCTGCAAATAACTTGACTCGAGCCAGCTCAGCAACTGCTAGCCGCGCCACAAGGACCTGCATGAACCACGACTGTGTGGAGTCGTTCCTATAGCAGACTATACAGTTGGCTGGCAATTGACTTGCAGTGATATGCAAACCCTGTTGTCCTTGCAATGCTGCATCACTGTAGTGTACTGCTAGTTCATATATGAGTTGTCTGATAAAGCTACAAGGTGTGGTCGCTGCCATGCTGTGCATACAGGGACCAACATGGCCCTGCTGGGATCGCAATGTGTGTGATGTATAGCTGGGTGAGTGGGTCACAGTGTATGTGTAGCTGTTTACCATGGCTTGCATCAACAGGGCGTACCTGCGGCATCAGCTCGTCATTCCTGCATGTGATGCGTGCCAGTTCAGCTGCATGTTGCTCTGTAAGCTGATTGCAAGCGGCTTGATGCTCCTTCAGTATCTCATCTACAGCTGCTGCATACCTGCAGAGCCACAGCAGCAGAGGCGGTTATCTACGTCCAGCGGATCGCTTGATGACCAGTACTGGGCATCTCCTGCCCAACTGGCTCCCTGTCTAACATGAAGCACTCACCTGGCCCGTGCATCTGCCAACGTCAGCTCATTGCTCTCATGCACTGCAGCCTTGGCTGCCAGCCAATCAGCCTGTGCTGACAATTGCTGCTGCTGGTGCAGCTCCACCAATTGAGAACACAGAACCTGTGAGAGCACCAGCAAGCTTGTGATTTGCACAATCTTCAGAACGAAGTAAATACTGAATGCAGATTTTACTGCTTGAGCAATCTGTAAGAGCTCTTTGGAACAGCCACAGCTGTGCAGCTTACATCATACTCATGGTCTATGTGCGGGACCCTGCAGTCATAAGACAGCCAGGGCTTTGCAGCGCCAGTTTGGTGCAAAGCAGGTGAGTACTACCAGTACATGCCATCCGCATGCATCACCGATGGCACATAGGTGCTGCTCCCACCTTATAGTCCTCTCTGGCCTGCTGCAAGGCCATCTGATTAGCTGCCACCAGCTTCTCTGCCGCTGCCACTTGCCCTTCCTCATATAACACCAGCCTGCGCTTATTTTCCAAAGTTGCAGTCCTGTAAGCTTCTGAGGCTGCCTTATGCGCATCACGGGCGAGCCTATTTTGCTCTTTCGTCTACAGCATTGTGTACATACTGGATAAGTTACAACTTCATGATGCTGCCCATAGGCTAAGGGGTGCAGGTTCTACAATATGTTGCAGCATTTTCACCTAGTTTGAAACGGCGGCTGATATGCAGAAGATGTCCTCTGTCGGTTGTGACGCTTGTTTCCAAGCAGCTACACAGTTATCAGCAGAGGGCCAGCATCATGCCATGCAAGGGTGCATAGGGTGTGGGTAAACAGCAAATAACTTGCGTTTGGACTGTGAGTGTGAGGACGGGAGACATTGGAAGCCTTAGATCAGGTGACAGGAGAGCCGCATAGCGAACCTGTTGAACCATCTCTGTGTGCTGCTGCTGCATCATCACAAGCTGGTGCTGGTACTCTTGCTCAAGTTCATTCTGCTGCTGTTGCCAATGCTGCTTAGCGGCGGCAACCATTACTTCATGAGCTGCAATAGCAGCGGCAACTTCTACTTGATGCTGCTCCATGAGAGCAGAGTGGGCAGCTGTATGCTCAGCCATGGCCTGCCAGGGCAGCAGCAGCATGGGAAGCATTGTAAGTCAAAGAAACCACACCATGCCAGTATGTTTGCCAAAAATGCCATCAGCGTATTCATTTGATGAGTCCTAGTTGCCTCAAGATACATAAAGCTTTGTATCAGCAGGTGTGTGCATAACAAGTATGCCAGGGAGACGCAGTTGGCTGTGGCAGTGCTGTGCATGCCCTGATCTTGTTGCAGCTACCCCTTGGCAAACAGTCTGTGAGTGGTTTTGGTGCTGAGGGCTGTGCTGCAAGGGTTGTTTGCCGTCCAGACAATTCATGGCTAGCTGGCCACATACCTGGGCATAGGCAGCATCTCTTGCCACCTTCTCAGCAACTTCAATCTCATGCAGGTTCGCCAGCCTGGCATTCTCAGCAACTGCATGTGCAGCAGCACAGTCATGGTCCTGCTGCGCTTGCCTCTTCAGCTGTTGCACCTGTTTCTCCCATGCCTGGTGCTGCTGCAGGTAGGCTGCATGATGTGCTGCATGCAGCATGCTGTGTTTCTCATGGCGCTGCAGTGTTGAGCTGTTGTGCTGCTCAACTTGGACAACCTGTGAGTGCCAGTCTTCGTAGATGTGCTCCAGCGCCTCACGGTTTGCTGCAGTGATGGCATGGATATGCAACAGCAGCTTGTTGTCCTCAGCCAAGGGTCGTTGTTGCTGGTAACTGCCAGCTTCTGTACAGCAGTGTTGTTGATGAATAGACTGCTGTCTGCCCCCCTGACCGTGCCAGTGTGAGGCTGCTGAAGGTGGCCCCTGCTCCTCTGTGCCAGGGCTGGTGCCTGGTGGGTCACACAGCGGATCTACAAGGTTAGCAACACTCACATCTCTATCTACACCTTCCTGCACAGCTGTTGCTCCTGAACCTGTAGGGTGAGAGGCTTTGAGTCCAGCAGCACTGACAGCGTGTCCAAGACTGGCAGCAGCACTTCTGGGCCTGTCGCTCACACTCTGAGCAGAAACCGCTATGTGCTGCTGCTGCTGCTGCTGCTGCCGTGCTTGCTGATCAGCACTGGAAGTTCCTGTGCTACTTGCAATGCGGCTACTGCTGCTGCCCTCGAGCTTCTGCCTGGTGACATTGCTGCCAGCATTGCTAGTACTGGAGCCTCTGCTTGGCGTTAGAGTACCTCTGCAGCTAGTTGCTGACTTCGGCCGCCTGCTGGCCTCTAATCTCCCGGCAACAGCTGCTGGTCCAGAGCCTGTTGCTGAAGTCGGCCTGCTATGATCAACTGCAGCAGCTTTGGACAATTTTGGCCTGAATGGTCTGACTCCACAACAACCGCCACCACCAGCAAATGCTGGCCTGGGCCTGCTGTTGCCAGTGCTCGCAACAGAGGTGGGCTTCGGACCCATGATGTCCACGGTACCAGGCTTGAGAGCGCATGCAGCTGTTGATGCATCTGGTAGCCGTGGAGTCCCTCTCCAACTGGATAATGACCCGTGGGATTGAGAGTCAGGCAACGCTGGCAGTGGACATGTCATTCTGGCTGATGAATGGTTGCCTGCAGCTGTAACATGTGTAGAAAACACACCATACAAACCCAGGTCATCAGCTGACTCAGCCTGGGATGCTGCTGGTGCTTGCGGCTGGTCCTCGCCACTGCTGGATCTCACAGCACAACTTGCCCTAATGGTGGTGGCACCTGGACCTGCAGCAAGCCATGGATTAGGTCCTGAAAAGCTGCTGTTGCTGCTGAAGCTGACTCTGGCACGGCCGTTACCCCCACCATTATCTAGCTCCAGGGGCTGCTGGCTGTTATACTTGTTGCTGCTACCAGCGTACAACTGGCTGCTGCCAGACTGACAGCTATCAACAACACCTTTCTGCTGTTGCTCAACATCATTAATAGGAAACACTGCGGACATTTGCTGGGTTGGTATGCCCTGTGCCTCAGCTGCAGCAGCTGCTGCTGAGGCTGCTGCCATCGCCTTTGCTTCTGCCACAGCTTGCTCCCATGCTTGCAGGGCTTGATGGTACTGCTGCCGCCACTGCTCAAGTGCAAGCTCATGCACCTGGTGGGCAGCCATGACCTGCAGATGACCAACACCACCAAGTCATCTCCATACAACACAACCCTGCCTCACTGTCGCAGAGCCTCAATCGCAAAAGAGTGTCGGCACATGCAAAGGGATTGCGAAACACTCTATGACTCATGACTCAACTCTTGTGGTTCTGAGGCTGGCTGTTCAAAAAGGTGCATCAACAGTGAATACTGAAGCTCTATGTACTTACCCGCATCTGGTGCTCATCTTGCACTTTCTGCACTGCTGCTGCATGCATACGTTGGGCCTGTCGCAAAGCTGCATCATTTGCCCTGGCAACTGCTGCGCATGCTGCTGTGTGGGCGGCCTTGGACTGCAGCACTTTCTGCTGGTGCTGTTCCTTGGCTGACAGAACTCGCTCTTTCTGATGCTGCTGCCGAACAGCTTCCAACATGACAGTCAGGGACTCATAGCGCCCAAGCCTGCTGGTGCAATCAGGGTCAACACCAGCAGAAGTGTCATGAGGGGTGCAGTTCACGCTTCAGACAGGGCCAAGATGTGCAGTGATGCATCCAGGGTTGCTGCAACAGGAGTATTTTATCACGAAAAGGGTTTGGTGTCAGGTTTCTGACACGCTTGACATGCATTGGAGGGACAGTGCAAGGTTTCATCCTCTTGCTGCTGATTATAAATGCAGGTCTGCCACACAGGTGTGCTGTGAGCATGTGACATCCCTACTCAGTTTAGTAGAATGATTTTTCAATAACAAGCACCGGCGCCAGCCCTACCGTTTGTTATCCAACCGTCTCTGATTGAGCTTGCTCTCTGCCCAGTGTCTTTCAGCTTTTGTGGCTGGCTCCTCATTCCCCAGGTTTACCACCACAAATGCCCCTGAGTCGCTATCCCAAGCTTTGGGAGCTCCTACAGCTTCCTCAGATGGCACCTCTGCTGCTGCGAGCTGTCTGACCAGCTGCTGGGTGTCACCTTTGGCATTCCTCACTACTGCAGCAGCAGCAGCTGGCACTGGCAGGTCTGCATTGTACACCTGGAAAGTGCCACCAGTGGCTGCTGCAAGTTGAGACAGAAAGCGCTGCCCAGTCGTACAACCATCTTTGGGAAAGAAGCCTGCACATACGACACATAACAGGGGCCAAACAACACCCATGTCATGTGGCAACGATGATGGCTTGCTCATGCAGTTGATGTCAGTAACAGACAGTGAGCGCTCTGTTGATGCGGCATGCATGAGCCATGATGCTTGCAGCATGAGGGCGTTGTGCATTAGTGGCGTATGCAGGACATCCAACGCACCTACTGTATGTACAGGCCGCAGAGTTGTTCCTGCCTCAGCCTGCTGCTGCACCCATTCCAAACAGGCTGCTGCATCATCAGCAAGGCCATCACTGAATAGGTAGTAGCAATCAACACTGTTGCTGCTCAGCTGGCCACCACAACCCATCACTGATGCTGCTGCTGTTGCACCCGTCAACCCCACTGCTGATGGGCGTCTGCAGACGCTGTCCTGCGCGCTGTATGCGTACAGGTGTGCAGTCTTCAGAGCAGTCAACAGATTGGTGCTGCCAACCGCCTCTGGCCAGTTATGCACCCAGGCTTGGGCCTCTCCAAGGTGCTCAGCATCTGTTGGCTGCAGTACAGGGCCACAATCCTGCTTCCGCAATTGCCGCTGCCTGGGATCACCTTGAGGGTTCTGCCACACTGGACCTGCTGTTGCTGGGCGTGAATGATTAATAATATTGGTCCCTGTGTCCTGTGGTGTAGTGGACCCTGCTGTTGGTGCCTCTGCTGCACTACCAAGGCTGCCACCAGAGAGTGCTTCAGCAGCTTTTGCTTGCCGCTGCTGTTCCTGCCAGTGCTGCTGGAGCTGCTGTCTCTGCCATTGTGTTCGGCTTCGTGACACTGGGCTGGCTTGCTGCTGCAGTTGTCCAGACTGCCGCCCCCCAGCCTGCCTGGCAGTGCTCAAGTAACTGCCCTGCATCGCACTGGCCACCAGTGCTTGCCTGCCTGTATGAGCTACTGACCAGCTCCAGCAACTGCTTGAGAAGGCCAGCACGTCAAATGCTTTTCCAGCTGTGGCTAGCTCTCCTGCAGGAGATATCACACAATAATTGATTTGTTTCTTTGGCGTTGTTGAGTTGGAACAGGATGTGAGGCCCGGTGAGGCACGTGGGCCCTGAGGCATTGCATACTTTGTGCCTGTGAAAGAGAGACTTCCAACTCAAAGCCACAAATCAGCCCTGCAGGTTGGCACCCACCCTGTGGCTCCAGCAGCTCACACATACACTTCTTCACTCTCAAGAACTGCCCTCTCCTGGCAGGGTGCATGGTGCCGCTGACGTCCATGATGAGCACAGGGGCAGACCCTCGCAAGAAACCCACTGGCAACGGTTCACAGGGTGAAGCCCAGCAGGGCAACACCAGAGGCGGCTCCACATAATCTGGCATGAGCTGTAGGGCATCCATTGCAGGTACAGCATGCTGCCTCAAAAATAATAGATATATAATAGCAGATATCCCCAAGCTGCATGCAAACTTCACAGGTACATGCCATGTTGTTAGATCGGTAATCAAGTGTGATGTTGCTGTCCGAGTGCATGGCCAAGATCGTCATGAAGGCCCCCTGCTGCTGGCACAGTCCCAGCAATGTCATAGAACACACCTGTGGCACAGGCACTGTGAAAGTTGGCAGATCTTTCAGGTCTGCTGGTAGCTGCAGCTGTGGCTCTGGTCCTGGCTCAGGTTTGGGTGGCAGCAGCACTGGGGGTGGATCAGCAAATGGTGGCTTAAAGTCCAGCCAAACTGCTGGAGCCCCTGCTGCTGCTGGTGAGGCCAGCTGCACCTCCTTCCAAGCATCACGAAGCTCGCCCAAGGGCAGGCCCTAACAGTGGTGTAGACGGGTAATGGGGAGACATACGTGATGGGCTAGGAGTCCGTAGATGTTCCACCAGCATGGGATAACTTTAAGCAGGGCAGTATCTCACGCACTTATATTATTGTAACATATGGTAAGGATGCTGAATGTCACCTAAGGCGTTGGAACTTTCTGGTGTGTTCTGCTGGTGCCTGCTATGTGCTGGCTGTCCTGTACTCACCTTGGCCCTCCTGGCACTGTTCAGAAGATCAACTGCAACAGCAACACTGCCTGGAGCAGCAAACCCAGCAGAGTTCCCAAACGAAGCCATGCCATCGGCAGCATGTGCGTCTTTTGGCCCTCCCTGCCAAGCAAGGACAGCGGTTGGTATGGGCATGAGCTCCAGCTGTGCTTCCTGCATCTCAGGGGCTGGCAGCTGCTCAGGCACCTCAACAGGTTCAGGTGGAAGACTAGGACATGTGGAGCTTGGCACGAGCACCTGCAGCAGGACAGAGGACACAGCAGCAGAGCGTGTCACGATAACCTGGTTGCTTGTGACATTTTGGTAAGTATACCAAAAGAGCACACATCATGAGCAACCCCTAGCACTTTCAAGCAGCAAGCAATGTCTGCAGTGACCTTCAGAGTGCTGGAATCCATGAATTTTGCAAGTTTCCTGCTGTCCAAGTTCTTGGCACTTGAAAGGTCCACATAACAGCCACCCCCCAAGCTGACACACTCACTTGGAAAGGCCGGTTGCCACTCCAATCATGGCCATGCTGTGGAGGTCCAGAGCTGGCAGGTTTTGCAGGCTCCTTCAGCACGGGAGGTTTTGGCAACAATAGCTGAGGCAGCTGCAGAGGAACTGGTCTGGGGGCTGCAGGAAGCCTGCAGAGACGGCACACAAGTGCTTGGCGTAGGTCCTTCTGCAGTGTCAATCAATGGTGAAGGCATACAGCTCCGGCATCACAACATGGGCTCACAAATGCTGCTGCTGGACAGGCACTGCTGTTCAGGGTGCTACTTGAGAAGAAGATGCAGTAATATGGGCTGCTTGTGCCCTGCTACGCTAGGACACCATGCTCAATCTTCAGCTGAAAACGCATGCTGTTTATATATTGGATATCCAGCATGGCCGCTCCTGCAAGATATCAACTGAGGTTATGGCATATGCACTGATGCACATGACTGACTACTCACACAGGTTCAGCAGCTACCACCTCTTTCCATGATGCTGGCAGGGGCGGCACGGGGAGCAGCTCAGGTGCAGGCACTTGGGGTGTTGTAGGAAAGTCTGGCTCGATAAACTCAGGAAACACTGGCGCAGCTCCAGCTGCAGGCGCCTCAGGAAGTTGCAGTAGCTCAGGCTTGAACTGCTCCCACCTGAAGCGTCAAGAAGCGCAAGCATCAGGCAGTATGTTCTGTTGAGACACTGGCTTCTGCACACCAGGCCGTGCAGATGCACCTGCAGGAAGGATTTCCCCATCTGCTGCTGCAGCACCAGGTGCACTGGCATAAACGGCTCAGAACAGGTAGCAGTACCCCAAGCCTGCACACAGCTGGCTATCAACGGTGCAATCACCAACGCTACTCCATGCCAGCCTGCTAGTAATTCCAGACTGCAGGTTTTGCCTGGCCCAACCTGCACAGTGCGAGTTACATACTTTGGTAAGTCTGGTTGGGGTGGCAGCTCCAGACTTGGTTCCTGTATCAGTACAGGCGCTCGCGTCATGCGGGCCAGCATATCCTCCAACTCAGAGATGTCCCCGAGCAGCTGCCAGTAGTTGCCTTCATACACACCGTGCGATGGCCTTGAGAGCTGATCAAGGCCGTCAAAAAAATGGCCTTGACATGTGGTCACTTTAGTGCCTTGGCTGCTGCTGGTGCCACCACTGCTGTGGCCCTGCAGAGATCATTGGTGCAGGTGTGAGGTTGTCCCTCGTTAGAACCACAGGTGCAGCAACATGACTACTGTCTTACAACGTTGCACAAGTTCAGCCAGCTCCATCATGGCCCTGTCAACGGGAGGCGAGCACACTCGTTAAAGCCAGCAAAGCTGGCAGCTGATATGTTGAAGGTGTGCACGCACCTCTATCTGCTGGCTCCTTGCATGTGGATGTGCCCACACAATGTTTGGCTCCAGGATCATCATGAGTGTGGGGACACCCATATTGAAGGAGGGATTGATGTGATCCTTCCATCCCCGCTGCTTGCCAGGGTTCCGTCTGCTGCATGTTCCTCCTGCTGCACTGTGGCTGCTGGGACGCCTGATGCAGGTGCTGCTGCTCACGCGCACACGTTGGGGGGCCTGCATGGTTTATGCATGAGGACTTTGCACTTCTTTGTGCTAATGCCTTCATTGCCTCATCAACATGTACCCCCATGCTAGGACAGAATATGCCAAAGGTTGGATTGCAAATTCTCAGGCACTGCTGACCAGAAAGGTGGTGTGAGCTGTGCTGCCTGCACTATGCAAACCTGGTGGGGTGCTGTTCTGTTGACGCGCTCATCAGACTTGTCACTCAGGTCCCTTGCATTCAGCTTCGTGTCATAATCTTTGCTGTTTTCTAGAGACATACGACTGGACCTGGTGGACAAGCGCCCGGACACATAGCACGGCAGATCAGACTTTTACGGTGGAAGGGCATCTGTTGGTTTGTCACTGTGGAGTGTGAAGAGAATCAACAGCACCATACGAAATATTCTAAATTCTGAAGGCAATTGAACTTTGTACGTGCCAGCTTGGCGCAGCAAGGCGATTCCAGCAACGAAGACTTGTTCAAAGTGTTGGACAATTCAGCTCTGAGAATAGCTGCAGAGGCGCCAGTCGGCGTTGCACGCCGGATTATAAAAGAATCAGAACGAACTCAAACTGAAGTGCACTTCAAGCTCCTGACTGAACACCAGAAGGATACTGGTTCAGAGGAAAGAGTGCCTCAAACAACGAAGCAAGTCATGTTTATCAATCTATGGCATACTCCTAGTGAGTGCGCATGCAAGTGAGGCCAACCCTACTAATAGCCCTCTCTCTCTAAGAGATTTATGTAGCGCGGCGGTTCCAGCCCTTACCTGACCGCCAAACGCCTGCGGTAAGCAGACACCAACGTGAACACAGGAAGGAGGAGATATTGAATTTCCTATTTCTTCTGCAGTACAGCGGTATACTCTGCTCTGTTGCATCACAGCGCATGCTTTGCTGCTCAACTCTCACACAGTGACCATTGCATGCTTTCTGACCCCCCAACATACAAGCAGAGATGTTGCGAACCTAAGGGGAGATGCATGTAAAACCTTAGGAAAGATGCATGGGATTCAGAAGAAGCTCATGCGGATCAGTGACCAAGGGGAACTGTAAGGAAAAGAATTTTTCTTCGATAGGACCCCTTGCAGTTACACCTCACAACACATGTCAGCTTATTTGCCAGCTTATCTGATGAGTTTGAATGCTGCATGGGCTCAATCTCCTGATTTAGTGAAAGTTGCACTCTAGCTGGTTTACATTGCACTCAGTGAGTGACTCGGCAGGTCTTAAGTTACCATCGTCTTCATCTAGTACTACCAGTACTACTAGTGAAAAAAATATAGCCATTTACAAATTGAATTAATTAATAATTACAAAGCCCCATGAGCGACTTAAATGATGGCTCGCAGGTCTAGGACCGGGGAGGGTGTAACCCCCTTAGGATGTATTGTATTGTATTGTAGCCATGCAGCAAGTTGAAATGCTATGGCTAGTAGAGTTTTGAGACTAGTGCTCTATGGTCCAGCACTTGGCCACTAAATCATAAGTAAGTGACAGGCTGCAACCATCAGTAATGCAGGCATGCTTGAGCACACAGGATGCCTGGCAACTTGTCCCAGACAACGGTTGCAGCACCACTACGATCCAATTGTGCTGAGTGAGGGTGTCTACCATCAGCATTTATAATACGGTATTATACCTCAGTCTGAACACACCTAACATACAGATCAATACTGTTTTTCCCATCAAGGGCTGGATGATGCAATACCAATTCAATTCTCATTGGGACTGCCAATGCACTGCTCCAGTAGTGCAGTACTGGTCAACATGCCCATGTCACTGAGTTGTTGCACGCAGTACAAGTGGCACTGCTGGTCAGACCACCTGATCAAGTTGGGACGCATGAGCAGCTGCAGTTGGTGGTTTGTCCAGTTGGCAAGTAATCATCCACACCAGCACAATACCCAGACAGCCGCAACAACAAATCCTGACCACACCCTTGGTTGACGTTTGTGTCATTTGTGCACTGAAGACGACCAATGCGGTAACTTTCGCTCTGGTTCCACAAGGGCATCACACCACGATTAAGCATCATACCCAGCGGCGTGGCCTTCTCACAGCCTTTCCTCACATACACATACCCATCTACACTCCCTTGCAGACCCCAGCTGTTTTTCAACATCCAATAGGAAGGGCCTGCAAAAAAAGTGAAGTTGTTCCCGCTACCCGGTGGGGGAGCACCAGCTTGCACCTGGTAATTGTACCCCACAGCCAACAATGCAAGATTGGCAACACTGGACAACACATTGCAGCCCACATAGCCAGCTCGATAGCTCTGCAGGATAGTTGCATCAACAGACACCTTGATTGGGGTCTTGCTCAGTGCCTGACTAAAGGCATATTCATTGTCAGGGACAAATGCCCAGCCACTGATACCTGTTCTGACAGGGTTATACTTCCCAACTGCACACTGTCCTGGGTTGCCGGCATCAACTGCGGCCTGCGGGTATGCACCATAACGTTGACCAGAACCTGGTCCTGCAGCTGCAACACCATTGCATGCCAGGTAATTCAGCAAAACATGCACAGAGCCACCCCGTGTGCAGCTTCCACCAGGGAAACACTCCATAAGTTGTGCCTCAGAAATGTCTTGCACTGTTCCATTATAACCTTCAATCAACATTGTGGATTCTGCCAACGCAGCGGCAACGTAGGCAAAGCTGTTGTTGCATTTCCCTGACATTGTCTGCACCGGCCTGACTACTCCAGCCCTCAGCCAATCAACCGACTTGAAAGGCAGGATGTAGGGATACGGGAAGGCCACTTGTTTGGAGCAAAAAGCCGGGGGTGTTCCAGGGAAAGATGCTGATGGAGTGATCACCTGGTGCAACCTCCGTCTGCTGCTGCTCTGCTGCTGACTGTGCCAATCACTGTTGAGGTCATATGGCATTGGCTCAGAGCTCATAACATCCCTGGTGTGGTCGGTAGAGGCGACAAAGCGATGCAGCCCTATCATGGCAAGAAATCGCCGCCAAAGGCCCACTCTTTGCCGCTTTGGCAGTTTGTGTTCCCCCTGCCGCCAGTGGTCCCAATACAGCCGCAGCAACTCTATTTCCTGCTCTTGCTGTCTACAGTAGATGCCCAATTTCTGCTGCTCTTGCTGCTGCTGCCATTGTAGCTGATGTAAATGCCTTGCGCCGCCACTGCTCAACCCACCTCCAGCATACAGTGCTGCATCTGGCATAGCCCCTGGCAGCCTGCCGCTGCTGTCAATGCTGAATACTTTAGAGTTGCCCCCAGGTGTGCCACTGCCTGCAGGCGTACTGCCTGCACTCCCACCAGCAGGGCCTCCTGGCGCCCTCGTGCTGTTCGTGCTGTTGCCAGATGTGTTGTTGCTGTTGGGGCCGCTACTAACTGGCAATGTTGCCAGATAATCTGCTGCTGGTGTGCTTGCTCGCTGAGGGCTGTCTGGTGTTACTGTGATGCCCTGGTCATTCTGGGCGTCACCCGTGTAATTGGCAAGAAACTCGTCAGGGGTAAAAACGGAGAACCGATTCAGGCCAAACTGCAACAAACAGAAAAGCAAAAACAACAGCCATGACAAGAGTCATCACAAGATGGGAATCCTACTTCTTTCTACTTGTCTGTCCGGCTCTTGTCTGGCTGTTGCCTGCTGCTATCACCTGTGAGACACTCGTGCAGCTGTGACTCAAGCAGGCATGAGAATGTGACGCATGATGCGTGTCAGGTACAGACAGCCTAGGTTGCCGCTCACCGCCACCTCAGGTCCTGCCAGCTGATTCAGCTTGTATGCTTGCTGCAGGTTGTAGTTGAACACAGTTCTCCTGTAAGTGGCTTCATCTGCTGTTCCAAAGGTGATGTTGTAGGTCTGTAGCCAGCCTGTCCATGCTGCATCCATGTTCTGCATGGCCACAGCTGTCTTGTTCCTGCATAGTGTGAAACATGACCAAACAACACCAATGACATACAGGAGTGTATTACTTAACAGGCTTCATAGCAGTAACGTATCCTAATGTACCAGCAGTGTTTGCAGATAAGATGTGTGCATTGGTGCATGTTGCTGGGGTATACAAATTATGTGCGTCACACACAGTGTGTGTGTGCAGGGAACAGCAGCTCAGCAACAGCATACCTCTCAGCTGCAACATGCCTCAATATGCGCTGGGTCTCAATAGCTCTGTCCAGATCAGTGAACTGAGGTGGCCAGGAACCTCCATTGTCTCCCTTAGGTTGTCCCAGCTGCAGCAGCGAGCGTTGGTCCCGCCCATGCTGCCAACAGCTACCTGGAAGGGTCTCCTGGTGACCAGAGCTGTAGCCGGCATACACCACGCTCAATGATGCCAGTAAGATCAAAGTTAAGTGTGCGCATATCCGACCCTTTGAGATACGTTTACAATGCAGCCTGATGTGGACCCCCCATGAGCAGGGCAAGGCCATGATCGCAACATGCGCCAGGTGTATCGTTGAGTACGCTAAAAACCGTGATGGAGCTCAGAATACTGCACAACCCACGACGTGGTTGCTTGCTCACGCGCTTTGATTCAGTTAAAGTGTCAATCTGCACTCGGCCATATGCAAGACGTTTAGTGATAAAATCACAGCCGATCGCGTTTCCCTGCTGGCCCTCGTTGCAGAAGTGCAGCGGAAGTGACGAAGTGAGCGGTCATTGGCCGGCTTGTGCCGAGTTGCTTGGCAGGCAAATACGATCAATTATTCCTTACAGGCAAAGGCAGCAACCATTTTCACCGCGGCTGCCGGCATGCTGTGACTGATGGTCACTGCAAGGCAGGTACCACCGTATAGGTTTACAAGCATGTCCCCTCTGGCATGCATTACGGCAGAGTTTTCTCAGATGTCCAAGTCATCATCGGGATCTTCATCACTGTCATGTTCTTCCTCGCTGTCCCTCACGTACAGGATATGACCAAGCTTACCAGAGCCTGCTACATCTTCAACACCAGGCCCATAGCCCCCTGCTGCTGGTGGTAAATACTGACGATAATCACCACCATCATAGGCTTTGCCCGCACCCTGATGAACATATGGTAGCTGCACAGCTGCCTTAGCAGCACGTTCCTTGGTGCAGAAGGTGCAGTAGCAGCAAAAGCACATTCTTGTGCTGTACGCCAACTAAGGCTTCACTGCCACACTTGCATAAGCACTGGGAGCCAGCTTCAGTTTGATATCCCTGTATGCACACTGCACAGCGTCCAGCGATAATCAACCATCCCCTGGACAACAGCAGTCACATATCCAGCAATAACAGCACCTCACCTGGTCAGAGACCTCAAGACGCATGCTACTGCCCAGCTTCCTTGCAAGACCCTCGCCAGCAGCTGCACCTGTTGTTGTTGTTGTGCCAGGGTCAGGAGCTTGATGCTGTGACTGCTGCTGCAAACCCGCTCTGCTGCTGATTTGAGCAGCAATACCACCAGCAGCAGCATCTTGCACAGCTGCAAGCTTTGAGGAAGCCAATGAGGTCTCTACTAGAGCCCTAGCATCAGCCCCTATGCCCTCAGGCAGCGCAAAGACCTCGACACCCACCCCATCAGGCCCCAACCGATATGCCTGCTGCTCAACCTTCAGCCTGCCTACTTTCGACCGTTTGCTGCTGGCTGTTAGCTGACCATGACAAGGCTTGCCTGTTGCCTGAGTTACCAGCTGCAGCTGTAAGCCCAGTACTGGATGCAGCTGCAAAACTGTGTTAGTCAGTGACTGCACAGCTGACAACACTTGAACTGAGTGAAGATCCTACAAGGCATCATCAGACCAACAGTAACAGTTGTGGGTGTTGTGAGACAGCTTTCAGCACAGTAAGCCCATGTCAAGTAAATATATTGCGAGTGGTGTGCTGTGCATAAAGCCACCCATCATGACTCAGTCAAACGGTGTGCAGCATTCATCACACAGCTGCCAAAATCCTGAGCCAGCAACAAGCAGGTCGGGCCTTTGGCCATTGCAGAGCAGGACCTTCAACACAACGCCTTGGACAGCAGGAAGTACAAGTGAAAGTTATGTCAGTCTGCTGTTGTTTGACAACAACCTAACAGCAGCATTCTGCCATGCAATTTGACAGCTATTGCCGATAACAAGGCTGAGCCTTGTCAGTGGCACACGCCATTGGGCGAGGGGGCAACATCATCATGTTGGGCAAAGGGCCCTGTCATGCTTCTCAGACCAGCAGTTGCTTTTACCTGGTGCAGAGACATCAAGATGCTGGACACGCAGGGGTTGCTCCTCAAAGCAAGCAGGGCTTGGACCACCTTCAGATGCAGGACAGTCCTTGCATGCTCACTGCCTGCTGTATACATGACAACAGATAGCCACCTGCCACCCATATGAAGCTGTAATTCTTATGGGTTGACATGCACATGCCGATAGGAGGCCAGCTGAATGACGCTGACGGCAAATTCAGTACCCAGGCACAACACTGCACCAGCTGCAGCCATGTGTTTGCTTATGCAACAGCAATCGATCCATGCCAAACAGGCGCTCTGTTAGCTGTGCATCGTACGTAATCACCTGCGTTGTTGGGTGGCGCAGCAAGAGTGTGTCTAGCCCAGCAACCACTACGCAGGTGCTGTGTTGACTGCCGTTCCCAACAACAGATGCCCATTGAACGGGGCTTGCATGTGCCAGCTGCTGCAGTGCCTTTAAATCGTTCCACTGAACCTGGGCTGTGTGCGAAATGCTCCCATTCAGCCAATTACAGGGGTCTGTAAAGCAGTCGGTTACTGTGTGCACACCAGCAGCTGTGAGCTCTGATGGTCCAACATCCACAGCTACTGCATGCACTTGTTGCGCCTGACTTCGTCCAGCGGCGGCAGCAGTAACAATATCACGCAGTACCTGCGCGTGGCAGCCGCTTTGTGAGACAAAATGCCCAGTGACTGCTGCTGAACAAATGCAGCACAGTTATATTTTCGGCTATAGCTGCACCTGCTCAAAGATAGCTGAGTCACCATGTGTGACAGACGCACTCAATATAAGAGCAACACCCGCATGCTCGTCCAAATGCCCATCCCTGAGGCATCGAAGGCACGCGTCCATCAGCACGGAGACCCGTTCAGCATGTACTGTCAGCGACTGCAAGCAAAATATCCATAATGTGTCAATATGCCACAGTGAATGTGTACATTTGGCAATATCAGTGCCATCGGAGGATGTCGAAGTTAGGGTGCAGGCCAGTGACCTGACAGCAGCAACAGGCCGAACACAACAGCGAAGGTGGTTCAAGATTATCTAGATGACACCACTAAAGCTTGTACCCCAAGCTCCCGAGTCGACGTCCATGAGGACTTGGGTGCCAGCCACAGTCAGTGCTTGCTATTTGTGCTGCATCAGATATCCAGCACCCGCCCACGGGGCTTGTGCTGTGCCTGCCCTGCATGTGTTCCCTGCCTCTGCCTCTGCTTCTGCATCCTTATCACACGTCTGCATGGCCTCAATGAATCTATGCGCACGATGTGGCTGGCACCTGCTACTGGGCACTCCATGCTACCGCCATCTGCCCTCAGCACCTGTTTAATGGCCTCGGCCTCGTACACAAAGCCCTTATCATCTTGCACAGGCTCTTTCAGATCAACCAGCTGCAATAACAGCGCCATAAAAGCAGCACAAGAGAGTTAGTCAGGTGCAACCAACAGGGTATGAGTCGTAACATCTGACAGGTCAGCATTTGAGCCTGGTTAGCATGTGCCACTCCTCCTTCATGCGCCAGACCTGGCTTGTCACACCAGCCTTGGTCGCAGTAGATGTACAGACGAATGATGATAAGGATCCCCGAGCAGGCAAACGAATGATGTCAATGTGATATTGTCTGCTGTTAGCAGAGAGCAACCAGGTGAGTTCTACCAACAGGCTTGTCTTACCATGGCCAAACTGTCGCTGGTTGCTACAGTAACCACTGTGGGCTGCATATGTGAATGCTGGGCCAAGCCTGGTTGCTTTGTGGTAATATGCAGGTATACCATCACAAACAATCGACAGTACGCCCTCACCAGTTTCATTGTTATTGGACACCGCTCATTGCGCTGCACAGAACCTCCAACAATTTCCAAATCATCATCATCATCCCCTAATTCCTCATCTGCTGCAGTATTCAAGCCTGCTGCCTCATCAAACTCCTTGACAGACTGGTCTGTTTCAGGCCGAGCACTGCAGCAGCGGTTGCATAAGTTGCTTGTCAGGATGTAACCCTCATGAGTGCTTCAATGAACGGGCCTGGCTGCAATGCTGCGAGCTATTATGTGGTGACTTGTTCTGCGCTGAAGGATGCAACACCAACAGCTAGGGTCAAGTAGCACATGAGTTCAGCACTAGGCAATTCAGTTGGGTGACAAGGCACAGAGCGCTGATGCATAAATGGAATCAGACATGGGGCTGGACTTCTGCTGTTTGGTCACTCGCTACGGGGTGTTAGCACTCATCTGCTTCAGCAAGGCCATGTTTGTTGCAGGACAAGAACGGGGTCAGTGCACGCAGTATGGCGGCAGCTACTGTTATTGATGCAGTCATCAGGGGTGCTGGGTGCCTTGACATAGAGACACATGTCATACACCAACCAAAGCAGCTGAATTAGTCAACTCACCGTGCTGGTGCCGCCTGCACATACCGCTGTAAGAGATTTTCAAAATCTGTTTTTTCAAGTGACGGCTGATAGTGCTGCCCTACTTGCGCTACAGCTGCCTTATGCGCTTGGGCTTGGTGCTCCAGATCAACCAGGCGCAGGAGCTGCTCTCGGAGTTGTTCCAACTTTAAATGAGCACAGAATTTGGGCGTGAGCAACAGATGAGGCATCACAATCAGTTTGCATGCATAACAGTAGGTTGAAGGTTAATAAATTGTCACACTTTCTGCTGCTCCACCTCACAAATTGATTACGACTGATGATGTCAATTGGCTTCAGCAAGGCTTGTGTCAGAGTATGCAACAAGCAACCAAGTCACACAGCTCCTTGGCCATCTGCTTTTGAGTCCTGCGCACTTCACACCCTCCATTGCAGGCAGCAATCCCGCATACCTTTTCCTTGTCATCTTCCTCTGCGTATAGGTCAGCTGCTTCTAATACTGCGTCCTTGGATGCTTTGAGATTCTGCAGTGGCAATCAATGGTGACACATATCCGTAGTTCTTTCCAGCTCACGAGTCATGTGGTCCAGTAGAAGGACAGCAGTTCCTGGGTTGCTACTAGAGAGATTCAGGGTATAGGCAGCGGTTGCATCGCTGGCCAGAACAAGGTAGGGCGCTCCGTCAACCACGTGTTGCACTTCATGCTGTGAAGTGCCACAGTGCCCAGAAGCAGCTGCCATGCATCCACCCGTTGCCCGCATAAGTAGCAGAAAGTGTTGTGCATATGATAGCGATCTCACACCATTATTACTGCATCTCCGCGCTGCAGAATGTTGGGCACATGGCCCAAAACAGATCCAGCCTGGAGGTGAACTTGCGCGTCCTGGCTCATGACCTGAGTCACGAAGACAATGCTAGCGTGCTTCTTAACCAGAACCCAGTGAACACACCGCGGCCTAACCCTCAGCAATGCTGCAGCTGGTTGCAGAGAGGCACTCACGGCAATTTATATTCTTAGTCGTTGTACATGAGAGCAGAACGAGCACTCCACGAAAGATGGCTTGCTGTAGGAGGCGATCCCGCCTCATGTCAATTCTGGCGGTTTCACATAACAAAGTTCGAATGCACCCTCAACCCCCTCGCGTCACGACAGTCACAGCTTCTCCGCATCACTCGCACATCGGCAGCGTTGCGAACACAGTTACAATCCTGCAGGCTATGGTACAGTGAACTCGCAGTCACCTGCATAACCCAGACCCTCTGCAGCAAGCAGTTCATTAACAATTTGTCGCGACAGCAGACACGGGCCTGACAAGTAACATGCCATAGTGCTGCTACCCAGAACCAGACATAAGGCTGCAGTAGAGGCGAATAGGCGGAACATGCAGGATCAGAACATGCAGCCGCGTAACAGGCAGACAATCAATGACCCACTCATGCAAGAGTGCCACTAGTGTTGAATGCCACTGGTCATGAACACAGTCCAAGAGAATGCACAGTGCCACCAGTCATGATGGTCGTCAGCAGCACAGCAAGGACTCTTGAACGTGTTTGCCCGAGGGTGTTTGCCAAAAGCACTGGGGAGAGGATATGTTTCCTGCACCTGACGTGGAGTTGGTCACACAGAGGCCAGCACAATCTAATACATAAGCCGTACCATGTCAACACGCTGCGTGCCACTTTCCCTTTTACAGATAAGCTGCTGCCTATGGACATTGCTTCAGCCACATGAAGTCCAGAGTCGAACCCATAGTGACCATATGTTTTGCACGGCAATGCTGAGCGTACATCTTGCACACACATACAAAAACTGACACAAGATAAACACACAAGCTGCGCTGGTACAGCTGAAGACTGCCAACATTGCCTTACATGTATGCACTGACAAAACAAATACACCTGATCATCCACAAATGCATACACCTGCTTGTCATTAGAAGACCCTGAAGAAAAACGCCATGTACAGCACAAAAAAGTGCAACAGCAGCTCTAGTTTGGGCACCCACTGCAGGTTGCAACAGCTGACTATGATGTATGTTGTTTGCATGGGTGTGAGGCAAGCCAGCACAAGCAGGAATATGGTGGCCAAAGTAGTGAAGGAAGCTCCAGTCCATGGCAGCATGCACAACAGATAACAGGAGTAATCCTCAAGCAAAACCGTGGTAGTTGGTCAGGTGCAGCAGAAGTCTGCACCCTTCTAGACAATTCCCAACAACATGGCAGCAGTGGATACAATGGGACAATCTCACCCAACCTCCTCGCTTAATGTGACCCCCCTTCTCCCAACACATAATACAAGTAGCAACCCACACAAAACTGATTGATCCTGGGTAAGCAAGGATCTATCCAATGCTAGACAGTACGCATGACTCTTGGAGGTGGTACAGGCACTCGATGAGGAAACCAGAACTTTGCTTTGTGCAATGTGCACAGCAAGCCGACAACACCTTTGCCCACGCTAACCACCCAGGTATGCGGAGGGTCCAGATGCGTTGCTGATTGCGAGAAGCTGCAGCTGTCCCACTATGTCCCTTGCTGGTGTACAATGGCGCTTATGGCCCAATGACAAACGGCCTACCCCCTGCACCCTGTCCTAACTCTGCACCCGGCATCTGCATGCACCCGGCATCTGCAAGCCTGCATACTGGAGCCCAGTGGCCTTTGCTCCTAGACCACAACACCGAGCCCCGGCATGCATAGAATGTAACATACTGACAACAGTGAGCTGAAGCCCTTAAATGCATGAAGGTGGTAACAGGGAATGTCAACTAGGCCTTCTTTGATCAAGCTTCGAAAGCTTCGGAAGATCAAATGTCCGCAGATGGTCCAAGCTGATCCAACAATGGTGTACCTGCCCACCATGGTATCTGCAGGCTTTGTATTTGAACACATGCAAGTGCTTTGTAATTATCAAAAGAACTCATCAGTAATCTTGTCATGTGTTAGACACAAGCCGGCAAGCCATTGAATCTCATCCAACCAAGCTATCCAACCAAGTGGCCTGATTGCCATCATTCTCATGACGAACAAGGTACAACCTTGATAGAGCAGCACCATACACACCAAAGCACAACGGCAGGCTTGCGGCTGCTGCACATGCATTATACAACCCAGAGGCCAACACCCTCATGGGGCTTCAGCACTTGGCCCAGAACACCAGGGCTTGAATAGTCTCACCCTCAAGCTCAAGTATTGCATAAGCGCCCAGCCACACTTGTCAAAATACAACTCAGCATGAGCTTCCGCCATCCCAGAATCCACCCCTGAATCCACTGCAAAGGACAGCCTTCAAAAAACTTACATACAACACCGAAGAGATCAGAGCTGCAGAGATATGAAAGGAGCACAATGTCAATAATCATGTTTGCCGCACCACTGCAGCCTAGCTGCCTGCGCCAGGGCCAGAAGCTGTGTTGCTACTAACTGGCTTGCCTAACATTTGTAAAGACTAGCATTGAATCACTGCTCCAGCAAAACATGAGCAGCACATACGTAGCTGGCAGGTAAACCCCATTTGAGGTGACAGCAGGATGCCACTCCAGCAACTCGTACAATTTTGAAATAAAGTCATGAACAACTATATCGCGAGCAGGTAAAACCCCAGACACTTTCCACATGTAGTAGAGCTCTAGGGCTTTGCATCATCGTCAGCACAACATTGCACTTCAACAGCTACTGTACTGGAACACACATATGAAGCCCTGCTGCTTACTGAGACTGCTAGAACACGCATACATGCGATTGAACAAGGCAAAGGGGCATCAACATGTCACTGGTCAAGCACCTGCCACCAGAGCAGCTGAAGCTGCACTAACACAGCTGAAAAAGCCACTGCTGGCCAAATGTGCTGGTCAAAGATACTGCTGTCAGGCACCTTGTCAAGGTTCCTAATGAGTCAGCCTGCAAGTGCTCTGGCAATCAATAGGCAGGCACCCAAAAAGTGACAAAATGTGCCTGCCTGGCCACACAGGTGGCGTAAAACGCCATTACAATATTCAGTACCACAGGGCGAAAAGCTGTCAGCTAGTGGTCAATAGAGATGCTCCGTGTCACTACACCACCTCACATCGTGAGGCCAGCAGCACTGCAAGCAACATCAGCACATCAGAACTGGGATAACCCAAAGCTGCAGCGGGCCAGCAATTGCATGCCAGCTGACCTGTCCTATCAGAGCCAAACCAGATAGGGAACCAAAACCGTCATCACTGTAAGACAGTGCACTGTGCATCGCAGCAAGCCACAGTGCACTTCATTCAGCTCTGCAAACAAAAGCCCCTTGTCAGAAAGAATAGTGAGGGTGCTGCAGGACACGAAGATATGGGTAAATATCCATCCAACATCCCACCATGAAGCCAGGCAGAATCCGAGCCCACTCATCCGCACCCGTACCTCATGCAGCTCACTGAAGTGCAGCAGCACCTCGAAAAAGTTCACTGCATGACGTTGGAGACTCTTGAGGGTTTGATGAACAGTAGACATGGCACATAAGCACACAACAAACAGCACACAAGCCAAGGTATGATATCCCTCATGCGTCACAATGATACATATCAACCACCAACAGCAGCTGATGGCAGAACCGCTGGTGGCAGCTTAGCCCATCAACACCTGCAGCACATAGCTATACACACACCAGGCCTTCTGCTAAAGTGCTGGTGTGCTGCAGTGTATGTCCACCACAGCCGTACAATGCTCGAGGATATTATACAACCTGGGTTGTATCTTCAGCACCTCCAACAATCCCAAGTACAGTGCATGCACACAAGTTGAATAATCCACACAACCCTGCAGAGGTGTAAAGCTGCAACGGCTGAGTTTCCAGCCACTAGCCATTTGCACAGAAGCCCATGACACTCAGAAAGAAACTCCTGCACAAATTGGGAGCACTAGCATTTGACAAATCCGATACCTGCGCAAACAGTTTTTGCTAGTCTAACATACTCGATATGCAAAAAGGCGAGCATATAGAAGGCATGCAATTGGTCAGTTTAACCACCCCAAAACTCTGGTATCGCAGAACGACTGAGCAAAGCACAACTGCAATATGAGGGTGAGACATGCAAGCACATGAGTCAGACCAACAGCCCATGTGTGCAAGAGCTTGTTAGCCGCAACTTACAGATGACTCTGGTGTGAGACCACTAGGTGCTGAGAAGGCGTCAAAATGCACATGGTGCACGGCTGCCCTGATTACCCTGCCCCAGCACAGACTTTGCTTCTGCGGGCCAGACAGTCATCTGGTGCTTCACACTAGTGCCGTAGCTGACTGGCGCTCTGCCTGCTCACGTGCCAACGGCCCACCTGCATCCTGCTGCTTAGTGGCTGCTGCTGCTGCAGCTGCTGCCCGTGCAGCAATGACCGCACTTGCTTTGCGTGACCGCAACTGGCGCTCGGCTGCCAGTGCTGCATTGTGCTCCCTCACCCGCCCAGCCCAGTCCTTGAACCCCAGCCAGTTCATCTGAGGCTCAAACATGGAATCACTCATGCTGTTGAACACAAGTGCATTCACATGCCCCAGGTCGATGCCCCTATAGCAGCAGCTGTCAAAGGCCTTGCGCTCAAGCTCACCCAGGGCCTCACCATCAAACCTGATCGAAAGGTTTGACAGAGTAACTGGCACGTGCTGGGATGCTGCGGTTGCTCTCAACTGTAGCAGCAGCGCTTCAGGGCTGGCCAGAGCATAGCTGGGCTGCTCACAATCACGCATCTCTCCACCAGTCAGAACCGCTGACACGCCATGCCGTGCCAGCACCTGACAGAAGGCCAGGTAGCCATTGCGGTTTCCTGTGTTGTACAAGCCTGCAGTGAGCTCCGCCTGTTGTCAGACAGGACAGACAACACAATTAGTCGTAGGTGGTGATTACCAACTATTCAAAGGGGGAGCAACTGTTGCCAAGGCAGGGTTGTCCAGAGGAAAGTGATGGCCAGTCGCAGTTAAGGGACAATAAGAACACACAGCACAGGCAGGAACCCTTCCGCAGGCACCGATTTGGAGGCCCAGCCCACACATCAAGTGCAATGACTAGGCCACTCACCGCATGAGCTGCTTGGTTGTACCACCAATGCAGGGTGGGCAAGCGGGCATGAAGCTTGACACCGCTGTCACCAAGCACCTGCTTCGCCTGGCCCAGCAGCTGGTCTGCATGCGCAAGCAGCATCTGGCTGTACCACTGCAGGAAGAAACGACCATATTCGCTGTCCCAGCTGCCCTGATGGTGGAAGAAGCCTGTTTGATGCGGCCACTGACAATAGCTGCCTGCATCATGTGGGCCACTATTACCCCAGTGCGGCTGTCCCACCTGCTGCGCTGCTGCTGACAATGATGCCACCATGAAGCGGTCGTAACACTGCATCCACACAATATCGCAATATCCCACAGACATGACCTTAAAGTGGTCTAAAAGTGCCAGTAGGATGTTCAAGGAGCCACAGGCAAGAGAGTGAATTTGGTAGGCAACAGGCCAAGTTTAGGGAACTCAGAGATGCTCAGCAATTGGTCCCTATTGCTACAAGTGGGAACAAAGCAAGGCATGCAATACAATTTTATGCACTATTCGCACCTGGAACTCGCCAATGCCAGGGAAGTTCCACCTGCTATCCACTGGAGTAGAAGGGTACCTGAACTCTCCCTTAGGGCCAAGACCAATGTCTGCATCAGTCACGACTGTGCCCAGTAACTGATTAAACTGATCACGAAAAGCCACCATCAGGTCCGTGTAAGCTTCCAGGGCAGTGCGGCCACCCAGAGCGGGTACTGCGGCAAGACACGGCAGCAGCATGGTGAGGAACAATTACACGCTCATGAGAGGAACCCCCTGAACACAATTGGTACTCGCTTGGCACGCAATAGCCAACAGAAGGGTTCTCCTAGAGCAGAGGCTTATACAAGATCCTCATGCCGCTGTCCAATATCACTATGACCAAACCCACAGATCATCCCTAACAGTTAACAACGATGTAGGCTTACATAAGAAGACCTGGCCAACAGACAGCATTGTGCTGCAGCGAACAACAATGATGTCAGTATGCCAAACAACAGTGGTGTTGGTATGCAACAGACATTGTGGAATGCAGAACACTGTAATTGGAAATCGTTACCCACAACAACCACTCACCATGGTCAACACCTACAGATAGGCACTCGGTGTTGCGGGTGCCAGCTCGATCAGTAAAGAATATATCAGGACACTCCTTGCCTTCTTGCAGCACCCAAGTGGGCAACGTATGTTTGTCATCTCCATGGAAGCAGAAAGACACCTTAATCTTGAGCCCCACCTCCCGGGCCACCTGGAACACAGCTTGGTACTCTGCCCAATCATAAAGCCCTGCTTCCTGCTCCACTTGGCCCCACCAGACACTTACTACTAGCCCATACACTCCAAGCCCTTGCAAAGCTCTCAAACCTCCACGTGCTACCTGCATGGCCAATTCAACAAGTCAGCACTGCCCAATACGTGCCCAGTACATGCTACAGAGTGCGAACACTCTTGCGCAGGCCACGACCGCGTCCCTTACCTCTGGTTGTCGCTGACAGGCTGCACAGAGCTCATCGCAAAGACCGACGAAAAGGGGAACCATCGGAGACTGCTCCGGCTGCGAATAGTGCAAGTGGAGATTGTTAGGAGCGCTGTGCATGCAGAGGGCCAAGAGAGGTGTGTTGACTAGGCTGCCCACCTCATCTTGTCGCCGGACTGTGTTGAAGGATACTATAGAGTTTTGCGCAAATTGCTGCTCCGGCACTCGAACGCGGCGCTCTACAACAGGTGCTTGACAAGCCACAGCCGAGCGACACCTGCAGCGACTACGGGGCACTACATGGCTTATACTGCCAGTCCCTACTGTTGCTACTAAAGTTGAAGGCCTTTTAGAGTGCTGGCTACACCGCGTGCTCGGTATTGACTGCTGTATTGTAGCTGCTGACATGTTGCTGCTCTCATAGCGTACTCCACATGAAACAAGGCACCCTAAGTTAAATCGTGCTTTCTTGCACACGCAAGCCCGCTTCCGAACAAGCGCCTCAAGGTGAACTTAGGCAAGGCTGACGCGTCTGAAACCTCAACGGCACATCGCGAAACAACAGCAAAGAATACGCCCCAAGACTGCCTAAACACCGCGGATGTCGGTAGTAAGAACTCTAATGTGCGGAGCTGCTTGGATTCTGGTAGGCGCAGGGGGGGGATCTGAGTGGATTTTAACTGAGCGCTGGCTTTAGTCATCGCAGCGCATTTGTGTGCAATGAGGCACACTTCAAGCCCACATCAAAGCTATGAGCCTGGCAAGCTGTTATTGTTGCTGCTAATTCAGGAACAACGTTGTGAACTCCTGCAGCAGGAGTCCTGCTTGGGCCAGCCATTGGGATCATGCTCGCCTCTGCGCAACGCACTGCGTTGCAAAGTACACCTAACGTTAAAAGCATCAACTCGCGGATGGTAGCACTTGGTCTACCCAACGGTGCTCGTCAGCGTATGTTGATTCTGTACTGCCATGTAGAGAAAACAACAAGTTTGCTTTCACATCGCGCTAATGTCGACATCCCTTGCTCTTATGGCGCAGGTAATGGTAGATTTGCGTCACAGACACGACAGCTGTTGCGGCTGGTGGTGAAGAGCAGCAAGGTGCGCCATCAGGTGCTAGGTGCCATCATGTGCTGATGTTTGATAATTGTTTGCTAGGTAGCACGTGGCAGCCAGACCAGCCTTCACGGTGATAATGAGCACCTTAACGTAGTAGCCCTCTCATTGCCGACGGAAAGCCTGCTTATGTACCTTGCACAGCTCTGTTGAGGCCTGCCTGCAGTGCAACTTCCACTCAGTTGCAGTGCAATTGTTGCATGTACATTCAGGGTGCCGAGCTTTTGAAGCAGGCAAGGACCAAGTACAACGCCAAGGATTTGATGGGGGCACTAAAGCTGTATGAAGATGTGTTGGGGCAGGTAGGCAGCAGTGTATGGCGGCGCAGCTGCAGAAGTTGCTGCAGCTGCTCGGCTGTTCTCCATACCAGCACTAGGCATGATAGGCAAGTGTGCCCTGCAGATCAGCACAAGTTGTTTGCACTGTCGAGGAGCTTGTCAATGGCATACAACATCTGACATATGGACGTGCTGTTTTTCCTTCTTGCAGGATGGTGCAACCACTCGGCAGTTGCAGGAAGCACTGTATGGCTCAACAGCAGTGCATGCAACTTTTGGGGATGTGGAACTTGCACAAATAACTTTGAGGGGTGAGGATGCTGTTGGAATCTGATAAGGTTTCAGCAGTGCTGCACGGGATTCTGGTTCTGCGTCAACTGGATGCTCAAACACATACTGGCAGCAGCACCTTACTCTGTGTCCTGCAAATAAGTGGCCACACAAGTCACTCAATGCACTGTCAAGTTGGCCAGCGGTGCATGCATTGCCTGCAGATGTGACACCTGTCATCCCGCATGTGGTGGCTGTGCCCTGGGCAGCTTGTGATCTTATTGCATGACTGCGGTGCCTGGTACTGTCCTGCACCTTGACTGTTTGGGCCTTACCAGAAATAAGTGCAACGCCCAGGGTATGTTGTGTGGCTCCTTGTTGCTTTAATGTCGCGTCTCAGAGGCCATTAAGCAAGGGTTGGACTTTGACCAGGCGCTTGCAGACCCAGACCTACCAGAGCTGGTCACATCAACGCAGGTACAGGGCTGCCACAGACATTTTGAGCGTGGCAGTGAGCGTTGCTGGAGGCTGTATGTGTGCCTCTTAGCCGTGCCTGAAGCAGCATTTTTCTCCAGCTCGGTACAGCACCCTGCTGGGAACATAGTACACTGGCTGCACTGCTGGTGCCCAAAGTGAATTTGGCAGCAGGATTAGCAGTGTTGTTCACAGTCCAATGCCGCAACATGGGCTGTTGCCATAAGATTGAGGGCCCTGACTGCTTGGAAAGCTTGATAGCCAGATTGCTGTGCTGCATGCAAACGAGGCTATGGCACCTGATTGCTCAGACGTTGGTACTGCAATGAACTGCCGCAGATCCTGATCCAGCTGAAACGCTTCAACCAGCAAGCACAAACAGCCATGGCAGCCCGCAGCAAAGCCAAGTCCTCAGTTGGCGGCAGCAGCAGGCCGAAGACGAAGCCAGCAGCCGGCTCCTCTCCTCTAGACCAGGACCTGGGTGACATTTTAGGATCGTCAACTTCGGACAAGGCTGGAGTAGATACATCTGTAGGAGGTGGGTTGCAGCTCTCACAGGCCCCTTGCGGTGCCCAGAGCTGGGCATTGAATCACTTTGTCACTAGCAAGTTCTGCGTGGAGCAGATGACCGGCAGTTTATCTATGCACCACTGCATGATACTGCATCTGGTGTGCAGAGACGGCTGTCACATCAGCTCCTGCTTCATGCAGGGAAACCATACTCAATGTCAATTGCTGCAGCAGTAGGGCATGCCATTAAAGTTGTGGTTGTGGGCATCATGCTGAGCCAAGGGTAGCCTACCAAGAGCTAGTAGCTCTTGATCCTTTGATCCGTGGTCAAACTGCTGCTGCTGCTGCTGCTGCATAACATGCTGTGTGTGGTGCTGGTCCCTGTTGTCTGCTGCAGCCATCATCAGGCGAGTAGCACTTGTGGTGCTGGCAGGTGTGGGCCTAGGCACAGCCCTGTTCTTCATCGGACTGCAAACACTATTCCCCAAGTACTGAGTTGGCAGGATGAAGTATGCACAGCAAACAAGCTGAAGGCCGGGCTTCTGATAGTGCGCAGGGTGTTTTTGTCGAAAGATGGAGACATGGTGGTTGTTGGCAGTGAGATGTGGTTGATGTACCTCAAATGGATGACATGCACTGCTCTGCATGAGATCAGCCTGACGCCACGGTGGATCAAGTGCTGTAGTGGGAGCACACTGTTCCATAATTGTGGCACCATTCCTGTCATAAAGACTTCAATTATACAAGGCATAGCATGCAAGCATGTAGGCAGGTTTATATGCTGCACATGCTCTGTCATAGGCTGTGTAGCGAAGACCCACAGTCAGTGTAACATGCATGTACTCCTTCAATAAAGTCACTTCAGCAGGATATCAATCTCTTTCACACTGTGCTGGCAGCACAGCCGTGTGAGCTACCGTACCAACGGCTGCTGGCAGCAACAAGCTGTGCTGGCACACTCATTTGTTCAGTCAGGAGCTTACAGGCAATTGGTGATCGTTTCACTGGCATCTTGTGGTAACTGTCACAAGCCTGTGTAAAAGAAATTGAGCCATGCAGCATGTGTTCTTCGTTTCCACAACATATTTGCAAGCTGTGAGTGCCTTCATGGCATGTAGACGATAGGCGGGGACCACTATTGAATACTGCTGTGCCACTGGATGTTCAGCATGGCAATATGCCGCAGGCAAGACTACCATTCCTGCTGTTGTGGTAACTACTCGGGTCAGCTGCAAAAGTACGTCGATCTGCACTTTCAAATGCTGTAAAGCCAGATGCCCTGTCTTCCATGAATAGGAAAACGCAGTAGGCAGGAAAACCTCGAGAAGTATCTGTGCTCACTGAACAAACCTCGGCGCTGCACGAGAGTATTTCTTCTTGTTACGCGCACTTTGGACAATGGTGCATGGATGCAATCCTGCTATGCCGCAGCAGAAGAAGTTCAAATAAGTTACATGTCATGCGCAAACTACGAATGTGAACGTTAGACGCTGCTAGGGGAGCAGCTTGCAGAAGGTTCCAGACCTCTCCAGGCTACTCCAAAGTAACAAGGTGGCATCCAGTATAATATATATAGCCATGCACACGATAGCAGCCTATTACTTGTTCACTTATGCGAGTTGTTTGAAACGATTAACAAGAAGTCAAGGTCCACGCGTCGCTTGCCTGCAAGAACCAGTTTCACCTCCATCGAAGGCAATTAGTTGCCCGAGTACAGCTTGAGAAAAAGTCATCATGTCACGCCAAGGACCTGCTATCGGTATTGATTTAGGCACAACTTACTCTTGCGTTGGGGTGTGGCAGAATGATCGGTAGGTCATCAGCGTCTGGCATTACAGGCTGTCTGCTGTAGTGAGCACATTTCTCACACGTCAAGTTGTTATAGCTTATAAGTGCCATGTATCAAGTGATTTATGTGCGGTGTGCATGTTTAATACCTCAGCCATATCAAAGGAAACTTCGGAACTTCGCATGCATGATACGAGTGCCAGACCTGCTGTGACGCCCTCATTTACTAATATGATGCGGTGGTTTCTATTTTTTATAACTTCTTGCGGGCTCTCCCGCTCTGACAGTCGTACTGGTGTCGTATTGTACTGCAGGGTGGAGATCATTGCCAATGACCAGGGTAACAGGACCACGCCATCGTATGTTGCCTTTACAGACACAGAACGGCTGATCGGGGATGCAGCGAAGAATCAGGTGGCCATGAACCCTAAGAACACAGTTTTTGATGCCAAACGCATGATTGGGCGTCACTTCAGCGATCCCCTGCTGCAAGAGGACATGAAGCATTGGCCTTTCACAGTAAAGGCGGCACCTGGAGACAAGCCAATGATTGAAGGTATGTTGCTGCCGCTACTATGCTTGCACTGTATCCAGCAGTCTTGAATATGCCGGTTGCAGATGAACGCTGGGCAGTCAGCAGCTGCTGGTCCTTCCTATCACAGCATCAGTAATACTTGCAAACTCACCAACATTTCAATCAGATGCCAGCTGAAATTGGGTAGAGGGCCCAAGGCCAGTGCCTTGACATCATTCCTCTTGTTTGTATGTGTCCACAGTCCAGTACAAGAATGAGAGCAAGACATTCAGCCCTGAGGAAATCAGCTCCATGGTTTTGATCAAGATGAAGGACACTGCTCAGGCCTTCGTCGGCTTTGATAAGCCCATTAAGCAGGCAGTTGTCACAGTGCCAGCCTATTTCAACGACAGCCAGCGCCAGGCAACAAAGGACGCAGGTGAGCGCACACAGCATGCCACAATCAGTGCTGTGCCACACATACGCGCCATGACTGATGACCAGCATGCCCTGCGGCTCAGCTAAAAGCTTTCTAACACGTGTGGCATGACCGCTTGTAATATCTGACAGGAGCGCAGCATTTGTCAGCAGCTAGCTGTGAGTTGTCCAAAAGTGTCTCATGCTTGGGTAGAGCTCAGGTTTTTTGTTACACAGGTGGTACCTAATCATGATTCCTAGTTGACATTTGCATCTGTAACCACGCTCGTTGCTAATAGGTACAATTGCTGGCCTGGAGGTGTTGCGCATCATCAATGAGCCAACTGCAGCTGCCATCGCTTACGGTCTCGACAAGAAGGCATCAGGCGGGTCTACCCACGAGCGGAACGTGCTAATCTTTGACCTGGGTGGTGGCACATTTGATGTGTCTCTGCTGAGTATAGATGAGGGGATCTTTGAGGTCAAAGCCACAGCCGGTGACACACACCTGGGTGGTGAAGACTTTGACAACAGACTGGTCAACCACTTTGTGCAGGTATGCCGCAGAACCACAGCAGCAGGGGCCAGTAGTGTCAGTGGGTGGGAAGTGCCCTTACCTGATCACCGGGTACAAGTGCACACAGAGCTGTGTCAAGTTTTGGATAGGCTTCTGAAGTGCCATACCTGCGTCCCTGGAACATCAATGTGTATTGGGGCTGATTGATACACAAGACCAGTCTTGTTGCTTGTCCAAGGTATGGGGCTGACTGTTGCACCTGTCTTGTCGTCTGCCCTGCAGGAATTCAAGCGCAAGAACAAGAAGGACATCAGCGACAACCCCCGTTCCCTGCGCCGCCTGCGCACAGCCTGCGAGCGTGCCAAGCGCACCCTGTCCAGCGCAGCACAAACCACCATTGAACTTGATGGCCTGTACGAGGGCACTGACTTCTACAGCACCATCACACGTGCTCGTTTCGAGGAGCTGTGCATGGACCTGTTCCGCAAGTGCATGGATCCCGTGGAGAAGGTGCTCAAGGACGCCAAGATTGACAAGGCCGCAGTGCATGATGTGGTGCTGGTGGGGGGCTCAACACGCATCCCCAAGGTGCAGCAGCTGCTGCAGGACTTCTTCAATGGCAAGGAGCTGTGCAAGAGCATCAACCCTGATGAGGCTGTGGCGTATGGAGCAGCAGTCCAGGTGAGGACCTCTGTGCACTACTGATGGATGTGCACATCATGCGCCAGGCTGCAAGTGGGGCGATGTGCCAAGGTCTGGCTGTCTGTGCACATGGGCCACCACACAATTAGCACAACAGCCTAATAGCTATGTGGTGCATGATGACCTGCATATCCTGTGGTTGTGATGATGAGTGATCCTGACAGGCATGCGTATGTTTTCTGCTGTTGTTCTGTGCAGGCTGCAATTCTCACTGGCTCAGGTGGTGAGAAGGTACAGGACCTGCTGCTGCTGGATGTTACACCTTTGTCCCTGGGCATTGAGACTGCAGGAGGGGTAATGACAGTTCTCATCGCCCGCAACACCACAGTACCAACAAAGAAGGAGCAGATCTTCAGCACCTTTGCAGACAATCAGCCGGGTGTGCTGATCCAGGTCTATGAGGGTGAACGCAAGATGACCCGTGACAACAACCTGTTGGGCAAGTTTGAGCTGTCCGGCATCCCCCCTGCTCCTCGTGGTGTCCCACAGATCAATGTGGTGTTCGACATTGACGCCAACGGCATCCTCAACGTGACAGCTGAGGACAAGACCACTGGCAAGAAGAACAAGATCACCATCACCAATGACAAGGGCAGGCTGAGCAAGGATGACATTGAGCGTATGGTGCAGGAGGTGAGGCTGCAACAGCTCCTGCCAGCATGGCAGTCTGCACTGAGCCCCAACCTATGATGACTTGACGCTCACAATTTTTCATTGTTGCTGGCTGAGTTGCTGGAACCTGGGCCTGTACAATGAGGGATTGTTGGCTAGCTAGCTGAGCTGCTGGGATTTGGGCCTGTACAAACTTACCTGAGACAATGTTGGCGGTCTCCTTGGTTTGGCTGATCTCAGCAGTGCTGCTGACATGTGGTCATGTGGTGTGCTGCTGTTTTGCCACCTCCAGGCTGAGAAGTACAAGTCTGAGGATGATGCTCAGGCCAAGAAGGTGGAGGCAAAGAATGCGCTTGAGAACTACGCCTACAGCATGCGCAACACCATCAGGGATGATAAGGTGGCAGGAAAGCTGGCAGGTGATGACAAGGAGAAGATTGAGAAGGCAGTCAAGGAAACACTGAACTGGTTGGAGAATAATCAGCTGGCAGAGGTAAGCAGTGCTGCCATGCGCCCTGCACAGTGGTGTGGTGATAGCTGAAGGGCTGGCACGGAAGCTGTGCTGTGGATTGCTGCTGGTGTGGCTCGCACTACGTGGTTGCGGTGGTTCATGCCGTGTTGGTGCCTGTAATGCTCTCTATCTCTCTTTATGTACATATCTTCATCAGTGGCAGGATATTCAAAAGTCGCCCATATTGCCTTTCACTAACACTGTGTCTCATTGCTCTTTTGACTTGCAGGTTGAGGAGTTTGAGCATCAGCAAAAAGAATTAGAGTCTGTGTGCAACCCCATTATCACACGCATGTACCAGGGGGCTGGTGGTGCTGAGGGCATGCCTGGTATGCCAGACATGAGCGGCATGGGTGGTGGTGCATCAGCAGGCAGGGGTGGACCCACTGTAGAGGAGGTCGATTAAGGTCATCTGCGGCCAGTTGCAAGGTCTCAATTGGTGCATGGGTGATGGAAGTGATGATGTACAAAGGCTCTGAAGTATGAACATAGGTTGCTAACTATTGTTGGTGAATAGGTTTGACAGATTGGGGATGGGTTCAGCGGATTGGGGATTTGCAAAGTGAATAGAGATGGGTAAAGACAAGGCTTGTTTTTGGAATGAGCAAAGGAGTGTTACCTTCTGTACAACTGCAGCAGTTGCCCTCTGCACTGTGCCATATTTTAAACCCTGGCGGGCATGTAAAAGGAGTTGAGCATGCATGTAAATCGAAGTTGATACGCTACAACTAGACATTTGCAGCCTGTTGGCTGAGAGGAAGCACAACATGTTGACGAATTTTGGGAAATTTGCGAATTAGTGGGGTTTGTTGCCTAACACATCTGCACATGACAATGTTGTCAACATGATCTACTGCAAAGTGGAGTTTGTGCTTGCTGCATGTAGTGCAGACACATGCATAGTCCGATTGTGTTCTGGAGAAGTCAATTTCATGGATAACTCTATGGTCTGTTCACACCTGCTGTATTTTCACACCTAAGGCTGGAGGTTGCATATCAGAATGTGTCCTGAAGTATGCCCTGGCAGCAGCTGCTATAGCCGCCTGTGCAGGCGGCAGTACAGCACTTGTTTAAGTGACGTCACTGTCACTGAAGTAACTGACAGCATTTGAACCCGTGGTTGCGGTCTTTTTGTTGCTAATTTCGCCATATGTTGGCGTCTGTTCTCCTGGCGTCTGTTCTCCTGGCAAATTAAATGAGTTGAACACATGCGTAACAATGTCAACTATCAAAGCACAATACGCTCAGTGGCTCTTGGGACTTACTTAGGCCGAATCTTGCTGCACTTGCCAAGTGATGGCTGAGCCTCATGGGGCTGATCAGGCTTCGGCAACTACGTTTGGTGCCTCATACCGTATGGGCCAACCACCACTGATGCAGCAAGTAGTTAGTAACCACAGCGCTGTTTAAAGATCTCCATCCAAAGCCAAAAATCAAGGCCAGCTGGCAGCAGGCAGCTGCAACGTGCTTGGTCATGTTAATCGACCGTCCACTGCGCAATGCATACATGCCTGAGCATTCTTTTCAACGAGCCTGAGCTGCAAACTAGGGTACCAGAAAGCAATATTGTGGCCACTCTGGTCAGGTTCAGGCTCTGCAATTCGGCGATACCAGCTCCCAAGAAGCAAGAATCGGCAACAAATTTCTCAGAGAACATCAGCATAGTCGATTGCACACATGTTTCAAGAAGACAATGCAGTTTCATGTCCACCGACAGCACCACATAATATTGCTATACCATAGCGGCTGGTTCGCAGACAGGATTCTGTTTGCACCTGCGTTGTAATTGTACATCAATGTACATCAGTGGGACCCAACACACCACAAAGTCACACGCAACATGGCTGTACTCTTGTCTGCGGCAGCTGCTTCTGAATCACTGCAATGGAAGCTGGTTGAGGGCTAATCAACCTGAATGTTGAGTCACAATGTGGCCAATGCCAAGTCCTGTCAGCTCCGAATGTCAATGCTTCAGGCCTTGCCTGTCATTCACATCCCTCCTTGGCCCTTACTTGCCAACCACACATGAAGCGCCATCACATCATATGTTTGTTTGGCGTCAATCATTGACTAGGGCATGTCAGAGTGCTGGTACAACTGCTGACCTGGCCCCCTCACCCTCACATGTGGAGGTTTGGCAGGGTTGAGTCTTGATACATTGATGAGTCTCAGCTGCGTGAAGCTGAGTGTCCGAGAACCCGAGTTGGCGCCCGACCTGCTGCTGCAGCAGCATTGTCCCGGCCTGGTGCACCATGTTGCGCCACATAATCCTGCAAACCAGCACAACAAGAGTAAGAGGGAAGTAATGACTGGCAGTCATTGACTGCTGCAGTTTGACATGATGCAGTGCAAGTTGCCACCACCACACACAAATGCCACACGGCCACAGCAGGTCACAACCAGCGTGATGCCCCACCACCCTTGACGCTGCCACCGAGGAGACCTGACTTGAGCATGTTGGGACATCACCTGCAGCGCTGGCGCCACCACAACATCATCCACGACGTGCCACACAGTTGACACCAGCCCACTCGCAAGTTTGGCAGCAGCCTGGTCAGGGAAATCAGCAGCCATGCCAGCAGCTGTTGGCCAGGACCACCACAATCAGCGCTAACATATATGGCGCCATACATGGCACATCTGGCTTCAGCAAGACACGGGGCGCACAACCCTTTACAAAAATGCAGCTGAACCAGCAGGGTTAGAATAATGTATGTTGGCTAAGCTGTCTGTACTTTCTACATGCACCAGTATCAGCAGAGGCTGAGCACCACAATCAGATCAGGTGTTGGCTGCCACCTGCTGTCATCATCCCCCGCGCCAGTGACACCACTGCAGCCACCCGCCCCTGCCCATCCACACCCCTAGGTGTTTGCGTCCCCCCCCCCTGCCCTGCCCTGCCCACCTGTGTTGCTGCGTGTCCCCGTGATCTTCTCTCCAGCGGCTCCCTCAGCAGTGTTGCCACGGCAGCAGCCAGCCCCTCAGCACCAGTCACACGCCACACAGCAGGACCATGAGGCGAGTATGACAGGTGCGTCGCGGGCAAGATGTACTCACCGCGATAGCGCAGGTATGATGTGCCAGGAACAATGTACGGGTCAGGACCAGCTGCGGGAGCAGCAGCAGCAGGTGTGCCGACCCGAGAGCAGTCCGCACAGTGCGGAGTGGGTGTTTCACTGCAGCTGAGGGCCCCAGGGGTGGTAACACCGCTCAAGCCGCCAAAGCGCCCCCACATCCCGTCTGTGCTGGGCCTGTCACTGGTGCCAGGTGGCCCGCTGGGTCTGTGGCCTCTGCGGCCTGTGCCTGCTCCAGCATGTTGTCCGTCACTGCTGCTGTTAAGGCCCATTCTGCTATGCTGCTGGTACCCCTGGTGATGGTGCTGCTGCTGCTGCTGCCAGAGGGGCGTAGCAGTGAAGTCTGTGGCTGTGGATGTTGTACTGTACACGCTGCTAGGAGTGGCCCTGCCATCCATATCCATCAAACTGGCGCTGCTGCCCTCATTGTGAAGGTAGTTGCCAGCCCCAGCTGCAGCATTGTACCAGTTAATGGTGCCACCTTGAGGTGTGCCTGCAGCGCTCACCCTGGCAAGAGCTGGAGCCCCGTACTGCTGCTGCTGCTGTTGCCAGTGGTGTCCTGGGTGGCTGTTGTGGCCACCAGAACCTGATTGACCCCCGCTGCCACTGCTGCTGGAGGGCCCTGCCTGCTGGTGTAGGTGCTGCTGGTGGCTGGTGCCATGTGCAGCAGTCTCATCTCCCTGGCTCCCAACAGGCACTGGCCTGACCTGCAGCATTGAAGGCACCTGCTGCTGCTGCTGCTGCTGCTGCTGCTGCTGCTGCTGTATGTCCAAGTAATGAGCTGCCCTTGTTGGATCACCCAACCTGCTTGCTGCTCCAGCTCCACTTGTGCTGGACTGTAACGCACAGCGCACCACAGCGCCACCACCTGTGCCTGCTGCTGCTGCTGCTGTTGTTGCAGGGGGCGTGCTGATCCTCGGCACAACTACACCATTTGAGTCGAAGGCTGCGGTGTTGCTGCTGTTGCTATCGGCAGACGCCAGCCTGCTAAGGTCTGCTGCAGCAGCTGCAGCAAAAGGAGTGCTACATGTGGTGACATGCAGTGGCGTGGTGACAGGCATAGTGCTGCTGATGCTGTGGCTGCCATCCCCGGCAGCCAACATATCCACAGAACTGCCCTCACAAGCACTTGACTCCCCAGGGCCTGCTGCTGCAGCTGAATCTTCATTGCAGTTGACAGTGCTGCTGGACCGACTGTCGCCACTAACATCTCCAGCTGGATGAATGTGGCCTACGTCAGTTGAATGCTGTTGCTGCTGCTGCTGAGCCCAATCCTCCCAACCCATGCTTTCAAATTTGGCTATCTCTGGTTTCCCACGCCCATCAATCACCTCAACTATGGCACTGGCAGCAGCAGCAGCAGCAGCTAGTGCTGGGTACAGATCCACAGGCTGCGCCCCTCCACTGCTGGAGTTTTCAGCACTATTTCCTATTTCTACTTCTGCGTCCCCATCATCATCAGCAACAGCAGTACAGCTGTTGTGGGCAGCTACCAGCTCACAGATGGTTGGGCTCCTCCCCATGCCTCTGAAACTACCTGAAGTATCTGCGCTGCCTGCAGCATGCGTTGCCTGTGCTGCTGTTGCTGCTGGCACAGCCGTGTGGACCTCGTGCACAACACACCCAGCAGTACCAGCAGCAGTCATGGGCTCTCCACCACTGCTGGCACCCCTCCAACTGCTGCCACCATGAGGGGCCCAACGCATGTGGCTGCTGCTGCTACTGCTGCCCCCATGACTCCTGCTCCTGACATGTGTGCTGCCCATGCTGTGACTGCTGTTAGCAACAAGCTGGTTGCTGGTGCCTGACATACTGCCAGCCTCTGAGCAGTTCTCAGGAGGTACAGGGTTCAGGGGCCGGGACACCAGGTCATGACCAGTCTCCTGCTGCTGTTGCTGCTGCTGCTGCCCCTCACTGCTGGCTATTCCACTGAGAGACATGAAAAACCCCGCAGCTGGTGTTGATGCTGCTACAGACGCAGGGTGCTGCTGCTGCCGTGATTGTGAGCCAGCTGTGCTAACATCTGCACTCTGCCTGCTGCTGCCTGCCCCCCAGGTCATGGTGTTGTCATCGGCAAACTGCTGGCTGAGCAGCTGAGCTGGATTGGTCATGCCATGGCCCATCAAGCCGTGCTGCTGCTGCTCCTGGCCGTTGACACCGTTTGCAGGTGATCTCCCCCCAAAGGCTATTGCTGAGTCTTCAGGCGTAGGGTAAGGCGTGCAGGGTGTCATGGGACAGCTAGGAGGACCAAGCATGTATACCTGCTGCTGCTGCTGATGGTGATGTTGTTGATGCTGCTGTTGATGCTGCTGCTGCTGCTGACTTTCGTCCTGTTGCTGGGCCGCTCGCTGGCTTGCAACACTGCTGTGGATAACTGCAGATGCATGCAAATGCTGCTGCTGGCTGCTGCTGTTCATCCTCTGCGCATATGCCTGTGCATAGCTGCCCTGCTGCTGCTGCTGCTGCTGCAGCTGATGCTGGTCAGCTGCAGCGCCTCCACCACTGACACTGCTGGCAGGTGTGACCTCACCGGTGGTGTGGCCGCCAAAGAACACACTGCTGGCTGCTGAGGGTGGAGGTGCACCTGCCCAGCCAGCACAACAAGCAGCGAGGCCCCAGTGTGTGTACATATGCTCAGCGGTGTCTTGGATACATGCATGCATCAGGCAAGGCAGCTCAACATGCTTGTTCCTGGTTGCTGTTCTGCTGTACTCCGAGATGCCCACTGCAGCAGAAACCACACAGGCTTCAACAACCAGGCAGGAGGACGCAGCGTATGTTGTGCCTCTCACCTATTCCAGTAGCATCATACACATGTCCGCTGCTGCTTGGTAAGCTGAGCAGCGAAGAGTTCTGCAGCAGCAGACCCCCTGGCTCTGAGTGCTCCTGCCCCAACACTCCCAGCACACCAACATCAACAGTACCAGCACCACAATCACCCAAGGTCGCAGCATAATTCACCCAGGCATTGCCAGTGTGCCTTACAACACCATGACTGCCAGTACTGCTGCCATCTGCTGCTGCTGTTGTTCTGCCAAAGTGGTCTCTGGCACTGCCAGGCCTGGCCCCTGCTACTGCTGCCGAAGGTGGCAATGCAGAGCAAGACGCTGATGAGGAGCCATTGTCAGCACCTGCAGGGTCACTTGACGCGACATTTGCTGCTGCTGCTGCTGCCTGCTGGCCTGCCCCGCCGTTGGTGCTGCTGCGCCTGCCCGTGCCAGGTGCATGATATGTTGCAGGTGCAGTAGACGGCCGCCCTGACTGCTGCTGTAGGTGCGGTTGTGACTGCTGCACATGCAACCCAGCTGCTGCTGCTGCTACTCCACCACTTTGCTGCTGCTCAATTGCTCCTCTCCAGTGACTGCCATCCCGTGGTGACGGCTCCTCACCTGCTGCTGCTGCTGCCTGGCTGTCGATGCCTAGCACAGCTGCTGCTGCTGCTGCTGGTGGTGGTGGTTGCTGCTCAGTCGCGCCTCCGCTGCTGGCTGCTGCTGCATGGCTGTAGCCGAAGGGGTCTTCCAAGGGTCCACTGCTGTTAACAGCTGCTGATGCCTCCTCCGCCGCCATCACCTGCAAAGCATGTCCAACAAAGACATTGTGATCTCGAAAGCCACGGTTGCAGTCGCTGCTGCCCCATCAAGTGCCAATTCACTGCTCTTCCCCCCTCTGATAACTCCATAGGATACGGCTGAGGCATTGAGCGCTGCACTGGTGTACCCACCGCTGCTTGATTGAGCTCATCTGCCATGGTGTTGAAGTGGCCCGCGTGCTCTCCCACAATCACAGCACAGCCTGCCACTGCTGCCTCAGCCAGATTGTGTCCACCACTGCCCTCCAGCAGGCTGCTGCCAGCAAAAGCAATCTCCGACACGCTGAACATCAACGGCAGGTCCGATGGCACATCCAGCAGCAGAACATCAACCCCCTTCAGCAGCTGCACAGCTGTGTCTGCTGCTGCTTGCTCTGCTGCTGCTGTTGCTTCTGCCGCCAACGTGATATCCCCTGGATGCAGGGAGCTGCCAGCAACTGCTGCTGGTCTGCTGCTGTTCAGCCCGTTGGTCTTGCTGTGGGTTGCAGTACTGCTGCTGGTGCCTTTGAGGGCCCCAAATGAGGTACTGGCGGGCTGCATGCTGCTGACTGCTGGCACAACTGCTGGTGCAATGGCATCCACCACTTGTGACCACAGCACAACGTTCAACATGTGATCCTGCTTCAATGACTGCAGACAGCCACGTACAAACAAACACAAGGAACACTTCAACACCACAAGTGACCACCAGGCAGCAAGTGTTGCAATAATGATGCCTTGTAATCCAGGGCTTGCAATTGTCCTGGGACAAATAGCGACAGTTCATGGTGTATGTGAAACACAACAACAGCCACAGTCTATACATATCTGAACAGGACATATCTGACCAGGACAGGGTGTCAAGCAAGGCACTCGGGATCAAGACCAGAACCTGAATCCCTGGGATCATCCGCTCACTGCATGCAACCGATCAGCCAGCACTCTCACCGCAGTGATTGTGGTGATTCTTGACACTGCCTTGGGCATGATGACCGTCAGCAGTGCCGGCCACTCCCCTGCCAGCTTGACATGCACACCTGCGGCTGCATCCTCCTCACCAGGTGATGTGTACGCAGCAACCCACAGGGGACGACCAGCAACAGCACGCCTCAGGGCAGATATCCTGCGACGTTGACAACAGCCAGGCGTGAGCAGTGGCTTATTTCAGGTATGCCTGCTGCATGGCCTGCTGTCGCCCACAGAACAGACGTGCCATGCCTGCACACCATAAATTTCCTTCACCAGGCACAGACTTGTCACATGAAGCAAGCTGCATGCTGTCCATGGCCCACCTGCTGGGTCTGGGCTTCCACAGGTGCCACACACTGGTGCCAAGTGATGCCGCGTACTTCAGGTCACTGCACCACCCTGGCATCTGAGTCAGAGTCGCACCCAGAATGCGGAAGCGGCCGACATCCTGCAAGAGATCAGCACAAGGAATGAGCTCAACCACAACACATGCTGATGCTCCTGGGGCACTCAGTACGAGTCCTGTGGGTGCCACAGCAGCAAGGCCACACCAGCTTCCCTCACTGCTCCCAAGGCTGCTGCTGAACTGCATACCAGCTGTGATGGCGCACTTTGTGCCAAGGTGCTGCCCTTGCTGATGCCACAACAAGTATGGATGTTTATATACACGCTGATTGCCAAGGCTGTCAAGTGTGGCTGCTACCACCAGCTGCAGCTGCTCTTGCAGGTGCTCACAATGTCGCTCTGAGGAACAATGAGGCTGAAGTTGTCCAGCATGTGCCGCAGCAGAGCCCGCTTGCAGCTGCTGTTGAACCAGGACATGAATGACTTGCTGGACATGCGAGCGTTCAGCAGTGCCAGCCGCACATCAGCAGCTGCACAGGCCTCCACAAGGGCAGGCCAGGCAGGAGACTCCTGCAGCAGCATGAGAAGCAGCAACAGACTGAAACGCCTGGTCAGCGGGACATGCGCCACCCATCCAATTGGAAATCGTTGTGCAGCAGCACTGCATGCTCACTGAACCAAGGCAACCACTGGCTGTAACAGCTACCAAGATGCACGACTTTTTGCTTATTAGCTATTGGACACTCCTGTCTGCTTTCTCGAGTGACATGCAAGAAAAAAGGCAACAGTTTTCTTCTGCGCTGAGCAGCTGGAGCTTGCATGAGCTGCGCTGCCGCTGCTGCTCCTGGTGTTGCTGCTGGCAGTGTACACACCATGAGTATGCATGCCTGCGGCCTCCAGTGCGCCAGAAACAGGCGCATGCACAGCTGGTTGTCCAATGGCACATACTGAACAGTCACTCGACTGGGGAGTGCACTGGACAGCAGCGCACGAGCCTCTGGGGCCCCGGTTGTCAACAGCACATGGACATGCTCATTGTACTCCTGCAGCCAAACGTGTGACAATAAAGGTGGATTATTTCATAGGCTGGCGGCTGTTCACGACCAACAACAGTTGATAAAGCGCATGGCCTGCAGAGCGGCAAGCAGCTAGTCAGTCTTGACAACTGCTGGAATACACACATGCGCTGTGCATGAGCAACACCGGTGATCTTGCCACCTGTTGCACGCCATGTTGGCTGCACTGCCCCTACTCACCAGCAAGCAGCGAAATATCAGTGGCAATGCTACTGCACTCTCGCCTGCGCAAAGGAGATTGCAGACACAAAGACATTGTCGACCCACATAATATGCGGTGTCAAGTGTGAACAACAGCTGTCACACTGCTCAGCAGCAGCAAGACGCCTGAAGCCCAGCAACCAAGCGATAATCAACACTACAGATGCCGCTTGTCTCGCGCAGCAAGACGCCTGCAGCCCAGCATGAAGCTGTTTCTGCAGAGCTGCTGGAGCACTCCCTGTTGCTCAGACATAAAGCTGCTACAGCTACAGAAAGCAAAAGCTGCTGCGACAAAACGGACATAAAAAGCTGATCAGTAGCCACGACTTATACCCACCAAGGCTGACAGTGTGAAACCAGAGCACAGGTCCCCTTGGACGAGGCAGCTGGGACAAACCAAGCCTTTCAAGCTGCATACACAAGCCAGTCTGTCAAGCGTGGTCCGTTACGCGCAGCTGACTGCAAGAACTTGTTAACAAACGGCCTCACCACATCAGCCGGGCTCTCTTGGCCCGTGTATGCGCCATATGCTAGGCAAAAGGCATGCCGTGGCAAGCTTAGTAGTGACTGCAGCACACAACACATCCTCTGAGACCAGGGCATGTGCAAAATAATGGCACGTTTTACAGTGTCTGCTATTTACCGCTGCTTTGCAGGATAAGTTGCCGAGCGTCGTGAGCAGTTCAATTCCCATGGCTCTTCGTCATGCTGCTGATATACAATCACAACTCATCGATACAACAATTGCCGATATATGCATTGAGGCCGTCTGCCGTCCTGCATCGGCAGCTATGAGGGAGGGACGGCTGTACATGGTTGTCTGGGTACCACGTAACAAATCCTGCATATCAGCCTGTATCACCAAGGCAATGCAACAGCCTAAATGACATTCTCGGCAATGACTGGTGCGCCTTCGTGGCAGGCTGTTCAAACATGTGCAGCACCAGCGTTCATGTGCAGCACCAGCGTTCCCTACCAGCGCTACCTACCAGCGTTACCTCTCCAGGCTGTTCAAACATGTGCAGCACCAGCGTTCCTACGCCCTCTACCAGCGTTACGTAATGACTACGGCAGGGCGAACACAGGCCAGCCTTTGGAGCCTCAGGTGCCATCAGGCCGTGTGCTTAATATATTTCACTTTTGACAACACCGAGTTTAGGAGGAAACTACCGCTTCAATGGCGGAGTCGCACAACTTGTACCGCTCAATCAAGCCGTGTCCCAAAAGCGGAAGTGGCGATACCCATGTATATGCTGTCTCATACCAGACCTCAGGCCCATATATACCGGAGACTGCCGCAAAAGACTCAAGGGCACAGCTGCCACGTTTGCACAAGTGCTGCTGCTTCAATTTTGGTCTGAGAGTCTCAGACTGAGACCATGGCTTGGTCCAATCGCACAGTGCTGTCTCCATGACTCTCAAGCGTTCCTCAATAACAATAATTACAATCATCACTTGCTATTATCAAAGAGATCAAGCCCATGCAACAGCTGGGATGAGCTGGCGGATGAGCTGATATGCTGTTGTGTATGCGGCATACCGTATGCCAAGACGGCACACTTTGCCATACAAATTTGGGATTGTACACTCAGATACACTGGCAGTTGGTTTGCATGGGCAGGGCCTAACGGCCGAAATATCCCTTTCCATCCTTCCTTCCAGATACACTGGCAAGCTGTTTGAAACACCTTACACTGGCAAGCTTGGCATCGTTAGCTGTTGTCACAAGCCTGGGCATCGGTGACTTGATACAAAAAAGAAATTTGTGACAATGGGACTTCCAGCCATGGCTGGCCAATGATAAGGTAACTGGTATGCATTGTCACCATGTACCAATGGTAGTAGCACTGAGTCACAGTTACTCTGGCTTATGACAATAATAAAAAATGCACCAGCAAACCAGGCATGATTTGATTTGAGGCAGCCCTGGAAAGAGCATGCCTTAAACAAGCCTTGATTGAATCAAAGTGCAAAGGGCACCCCGGATTCAACGTGAAGTCAGTGACTTCATACTCAGCCCAATGCACACTGCCTGTCGCTGCAGAAGGTGGACATCAGCTACATCAGCAGTACATTTCCAATCGAAATTTGTGGCATTCATCTCAACAAGACTGCACTCAGCTGGAATCCATGAACATGCCCACATGCTGTCTTGGCCGGTGATGCCGGCATGGCGTGTTGCAAAAGCAGTATAGGTACTGAATCTGTTGCTGCGCCAAACACAATCCACCTGCTTGAGATGGTCTTGACCTCAAGACCCTTTGTTATGACACTCTGCAGCATACATAATAGCTCTGTGGACAGCAGCATGCATCAGGTCAATGAGCCATGCTCCACTGAAGCCTCTGCCAGACCATCTGCTCCGTGTTGCACTGCTACTGCCTCCTGCAGCATACCCCTGTGATCCAAGAACCACCTGACCCCTACTGCTGCTTCCAGCTGGACCAGGGACGCCACCAGGATCAGCAGTAACTGCTTTAGCGGCCAGCGCATCCACCACTGCAGCAGTATACAGAGCATGACTTGCTGCAGCTACAGAGTCAAAGTGGACCATGACCAGCCCATCATCACTGACTCTCCTTGTCTGTATGATTCCTGTTCTGCTGCTTGCAGCAGCCTGCTTTGGTGTTTCGTAGGCCTCTTCACAGTCCTGAGTGTCCAGGAAGCCGGTTCGTAGCATGGTATCAACACTCTTTTCAACATCAAGATGCAGGCACCACCTACAGCAAAACAACAACTTGACAGGTGGCCTGGCATGATGGAGTGTGTTGCATAAGCTTTGGAAAATTTGTACAGAATTTGACACAATGGCCATAACATCTGTCCACGTCAATATAGCATCCAGATTGCACTTCAGAATCCTGTCAGTGTAGCACACAACCAACTCCATGTTGTGTCTGAATGATCCAGGGGGATGCAGCGAACATGCATATGAGCATACAGCAGTGGCATTGCAACAGACTAAGATTGGGGCATTGCTGGTTGCTACCCATCCAGCTGGTACAGCCTGTGACTCATATCATCAACCAAACTTGTCAGCAAACTGTGTCACAATCGCATAATAGTCTCGGGCAACACAAGACTTGTTACAAGACTTACTCCTGCTTTGTCCGCAGCTCCACAAGCGTGTTGAAGGTTGCGGCTCCAGCACGCTCATTCTTGGTCTGCATGGCATACAAGATGCTCTCATACCTGTCCTGACTGCATGTGACGGCACTCCTGTCTAGCAGACGTGACGGCCCCTGCTGCCAGCACTGTGACTGCTCAATGCCGGCAGCGGTGTGCATGTGTCCTTGCTACACACCAACGGCAGCCGCATCCACCATGGCATGCACAGGGCACACGAAGCCATGCTGTGGGCACTTGAAGTACCAGGGGCCTGTGCTAGTCTCTGTCCATGCTGACGCGCTTGACAATCTCCGATAGTGTGTTGGAGCAACTTGCAGAAAGAAGGGAAAAGGAGGCACAACCGAGACCATGGTCACTGGCCAGTCATGCAAGTCTTGCACCACCCACCCACCTTCCTGCCGCTGTTGCTGCTGTTAGCTGCTGAGTCACCCAGCGTGACTGCAGCCACACCTCCCACCAGGTCCCGCAGTGTTGGGTTCCTCATGACATCACCCAGGGTGTTGCCATGTGCAGTAGCTATCAGCACAACCCCACGCTGAGCAATGGTTTTCGCTGCCTCCACCTCCTGCGGTAACAACGCAGACACAGCGCCAAAGCCTGTCACTGGGTATCTCGCTGAAACAGGAGTCTTCCAGGCAAGGCTGAAGAGACCCTTAGGGCAGCCTCAGTGCTGCAACCACTGCATCATGTCATGACAGGTTTACGGTGCTGTAGAGTCAAGTGAAATTTATTACTTTCCATACTCCTGCATGAGCAATGTACAAGGGTGAAGAGCCGCTGTACCTTCAGGACACTGAAATTATCAACACAAACCATCAATACACTCTGACTGCTTCTGGAGGTCGTAAGCAATACAGCCCTGCGGTGCTTGGCAAAGGCTGGGCAGGGAACAACAACAAAAGACAGGTTGAGCCCATGCAACAGGTTGCAGGAGCTGGCCATGAGTCAACGTGCAGAGACTACTTGTGAAAGAGGTGGACACTGTTTGCTGCATGTTATACCTTTCTAGTTCCGATCTCATCCACTATTATGACGTCAGGTGTGTGGTTTTGTACTGCCTCAATCAGCACGTCTGCTTGATCTTCTCTCCTTCGAACCATCATGCGACGTGAGGTGCCAATGCATGGGTGGCGCTCATCGCTATCACCTGAGGGCAGCAGCAGCTTTGTGGCAACGGCACAGCAGCCAACTCCTGGGAGGACAACCACACACTGGCGGCAATGCATGCAAGGCCAGCTATAGTTACTGCGAACACAATGCCTGTTGCATCATGTCCTGCTAGAAGTATATGCCGACTGCTGCAGGCCAGCTTGTGCAGGTTTGACTGTGAGTGATCATACCTGCAATCTCGTTACTTGTATCCACAATGACAACCGACAGACCAAGACCTCCAGCTGCTGCTGGCGTGCTGAGCAGATAGGCAACGTTCCTCAGCAGTGTAGTCTTGCCTACGCCGGGCCGACCCAGCAGCAGGAGGCAGCGCGGTCGGTCCGCCCCGGAAGAAGGATCCAGTGACGCCTTGCAGCTGCTCAAGATGTCCGCCAAAGGCCTTGCTACGCCTCGCACGTCACGTCCAATGCGATATGTCAGTCCTGTGACGCCAGCACCCTGCTTGTCGCGAATCGGCGCAGTGCGATGAAGCGTACCAGGAACTCCCATACGATTGTCAGAGCCAAAGCCGCAAACAGCAGCAAGCATTGCTGTCTCTGAGCTGCTGGCGGCATCCCCCGAACTTTCCCGCTCAGCGGCAACAGCACAGACTGCAGCAGCTTGCATATTTGCCGCTGCCGTTGCAGTCAGAGAGGGCTCTAGTGTACTGCCATTGCTGCTGTCGCCAGTGCTGGTTCCATCCTTTCTGCTGCGAAAAGGCCAAAAGAACCCTCCCTTGCCCTCAACAGCAGCAGCAGTGTCAGCAGCATTGGAGATTGCATTGGTGCCTGCATTGCACCCGGTTGTACCATTGCTGCTGTTGATGCTGGCAGAAGCTGAGTGGGCACCAGTGGTGCTGTTTGCTGCTGACCAATCGGCTCCACCCTGCTGCTTGCGTAGCCGCTTTGCTGCTGCTAGGTGAGCCAAAGCTTCTGTGATACTTATCCTGATGTCCAGCTCTACTATTGATTTGTCTCCTAGCCTGAGCTTGACAAAATCACTGGTGTCAATGAACACCTCCATGAGTGCTGGCTGCCGCTGCTGGCTGCTGTAGGGATGCAAGAAGGGATGCAGCCTACATCAGCAGCAAACATATGTTACTGAGGTTTCAAGTCAACACGTGTGGAAAGTGAAGACCGCACTGTGAGATACATTCTGCATCTAGTGCAAACTTCATCAATTGATCATTGTTTTCTCAAAGAGGATGATTGCACATGTGCACCAACCAGCTGCCCACCCTACTTCTCACACTCACCTCTCAGGCAGGAGCCACATCATACTTAGCACAGCCTCATCACACTCTGTGGCAATTGCAGTACTGGGCTTGCCGGGCCCTGCACCCTTTGCAGCATGCCTCGGACTTGCTGATGATGATTGTACCACTGCTGCTGGTGCTGAGGAGCCTGTGTGATCTGAGTGGTTCAAGTAGACATGATATCCCGACCTGAACCACCCACCAGCTGCCTGGTGCTGCACCTTCAGCTCAAAGCAGATCTGCAGCAGAGCCTGATGGGCCAGCTGGCCCGAGGGCCCAGCCTGACTGGCAGTTGGGCCTGATGATCCCAGGCTGTGCAATATGCCACCTGATACACTCAGGTCACCGGCTGCACTGCTGGGTGCTGCTCCTGTCAGGCTGCTGCTGCTGCTGATTCTGGCGCCTAAACCCTGCTGATTGATGAAGAAGCTGTAGCCCGGCAGCAGCTCTGGCTCCAACTGCAGACTGCCCGAGCTGCCGATGGTGTCCTGCTGATGCTGGTGCTGTGCCAGCAGCACTTGTAGGTCCCCAACAGCCAGGAGTGTGTGAGGCACTCGCTGCAGCAGCTGCTGTGCCAACAGCAGCAGGTACCTGGCCCCATCACCACATGAGTTTGCAGGAAACCCGTGCCTGATCAGCAATTGATGAAGATCCGTCCTGCCCAGGTCATCCTTGGCAGTGACCCAAGCATTGTCACCATTGCTGCTGCTGCTGCTGGCAGTGTTGTCCGCCAGGCCTGTGATCCCTGCAAGCAGCTGAGTGTCCAGAGGCCTTCTCAGCAATATGCCAAACTGCTGCAGCAGCATGACTGATATCTGCCTCACATCATGAAAGACGTTCAGCACATGACTGCTCTCCAGTACTGGCTGCAGCTGCTGCATGGTCTGTTGAACTGCTGTAGGAGAGTTGGCAGCAGCAAAGTCCATGACATACATGGCAGCAGGATGCAGCCCAACTGGTGGCACAAACACGTGCACTCTTGTACTAGTCTGTGGGAGGCAGCCGCTACTACTGCTGCTGGCATATGTTGTTGAAGGCTTGTCAGACGTGTCAGACACTGCCAACTGCCAGCCTGCCAACTTTGCTTCAAGCACATGCTGTACAGCAGTGCTGACACTGCAGATGGCATGTGACTGTGGTTGCTGCTGCTGCTGGTAGTGCTGTTGGGTGGCCACTTGCCACACTGTTGCTGCTGCACACATTGCAGCTGACAGTCTGGTCAACAACTGCAGGGCTTGGAAATGATCATCAGCAACAGCAGGCACCTGGTTACCAGCTGAGCTCTGATGCAATGCAGGATCCCCAGCTGCCCTATCTGTTGCTGCTGCAGCTGCTGTTGCTGCTTTACTGGAGGTGGCTCCAAACAGCGGCTGAAATGATGCTGGTGGGATGACCTGCTTCTTACTACTTCCTGATGCTGTTAGTGCAGCACTGCTGGAGCTGCTGATGCTGGTCTGCCTGGGCACCACCTGCACTGCTGTGCTGCCAACGGACAGGGCAGTCTTCTTCTTCTGCTGCTGCTGCTGCATCTCAATAACTCCAAGGCTGCTGTTACTGCTGATGCCAGCCGCTTTAGCAGCAGATGCATCAGCAGTAGCAAGGACCTGTTCAGAGAACGCTGCTGCAACTGCAACAGGAGTGGCGCCGGTATACAGTGGTGAGCTCCTTGCTGAGGTCCCTTCTCTGCTGCCGCTAATCAGGCTGTTGCTTTTGCCAACACTATGTGAAGCAGGATGAACTTGGTGACCGCATTGTGCAGCAACATCCCGCAGCAGCTGTGTCACTTCCAGCTGAACGCTTTGTTCTGATGGTCCGCTCATGAAAACAGTCAGGTACCTGTCACCAGCCACGGCTGCTCGCACCTTGCTGTAGCACCTCTGCTGGCCGTTGTAGTGCTGCTTCCAGGCTTCTACCATGACGTGTCCTGAAGTAGATAAGAGGACAGGCGAAGCACTGTCAAGCCTGTTGCTTACCAGGGTTAGTAATTTGTGCGCAAGTCCGCCAATGACACTTGACAACTACACAATATTGCCACTGAAAGTTGCATGTCAGTTTGAAGACACTGCCTACCTGCTTCAGGACTTGTCAGCCTGTACTTGCTTGGATCATCAACTGCTGGATGATGCTCAGTGGCAGCAGTGACCTGTTTGCCCACTGGTCCCAGTGCTGCTGCATTGGCCTGCTGCACCAGATGCACTGCCAGTGCACGTCTGACAACATCCAGCTGTCCATTGCTGCTGTGCCAGTGGCGGCTGACCACAAACTGCAGCAGCTTCTCTGCAGAGACGACAGCGCTGTTTGTGTGTTTGCTGGCAGAGGCACTGGTAGCCATCAGTGGTGACATTGGTGGTGTTGTGATGGCAGTCATAGGGGGTTCATCTTCATCACTGCTGGTGAAGTCCAGGCTGCTGTTGCTGCCATGCTTGGCTGAGTTGCTGCAAAACTTTGGTGATACAGCAGCAATGGCTGCTGCCTGCTGGCTGGCAGCATGAGTGCTGCTGCTGCAGCGACCAAGCCCATACAGCTGCTGCTCCTGCTGTTGTCTCATTGGGCCGCCTGAGGAACTGCTGCCTGTGTTGGTTTTCTGCTGCTTCTGCTGCTGCAAGCTAGGCGAAGGTGGTTGGACTTCAGGAACTGCTCTCCATCGCTGCTGCCACTGTGGTGGTGGTGGCGGTGGTGGCACAGGACGGATGTCGTCATTCACTGATGATTGTTCATGTCCCCGTTGCAGGACCTGCTGCACATCAAGCTCTATGTAAGCCTCGCTGGCTCGAGTGTCCTCCAACACAAAGCAGGGGTCTTCAACCATGAGCTGCTTGAAAGACTTGCAGATCCCCAGCTTCCTCACACTGCCAACACAAGCGGCAACATGGGCAGCTTCACTGGAGCTGCATGCTCTGTAGTTGCATTTTGCCAGGAATGCAGCAGCTGCGTGTTTGACCCGGATTTCTGCTGTTGTGCTGCCATTATGCGGTTGTGCTGTAGCTGGCCATATCAAGTCGACACACCTCAGCAGCTGCAACTGCTGCTGCTGCTGCTGCTGCATCTGCATCTGCTGCTGCTGCTGCTGCATATGCATCTGCCGCTGCTGCTGCATGTGCCGCTGTGCTGCCTGTTGTGCTATCAGCTGCACATTCAACACAATGTATGCCTCGCTGACATGCGGATTTAACACCACAAAGCTGGGATCTGCTGCAAGGAGCTGCCGAAAAGGCTTGTGGATTCCCAGCTGCTTCAAGCTGCCAATACTCTGCTGAATGTGGCTCGCTACAGCGGAGCTGCTAGCTCTGTAGTCGCAACATTTCGCCAGATATGCAGCAGAGGCATGTTTGACCTGCAGTTCTGCTGTGTTGCTGCCAACCGGCCGACCTGAGCTGACTTCTGGAACTGGCCATACCAGATCAATGTATTTAAGAACGTCAGCAGAGCCCATCACAAGCAATCACTTGCGGCACATGTGCATACAGTATATTACACAGGTAATTCAGGTGCAAGAGTATCAGTTGACCCTGTCTCACTAGGCAATCTGCAGTGCTGAGTAAGTGCTCTAATCACCTCACGTCACTGAAAAGAATGTGTTAAGCCGGTGTTGCAGCGGCCGAACGCATGATGAAACTAGCAGCGACCACTTTAGACGGGCCTGCGCCGGTCTTGTTGCTCTAATCAGTCTATAATACAATAAGTCTGGGGGTTCATATGACACAGCCCATTTGCAGCGCCTTGTCCATGTCGGCCAGAGGCAAGCGTAAACAACTTGAAAAGGTTAACCGTGCCGGAGTTAGTTAGTGACCGCGATTTTGATAGGTGCCTGTTCAGCTCCAGAAGGGTGTGACATTATTTCCACAGTGCATAAGCATTACATCGTGCTTATGGCAAGGCTATGACCAGAGACGTGCAGTCCCTGCAGCTAATGCACGAACGTGATGCAGTTTTGCAATGCAACCAACAGCCAATCAAGTGACCCCTGGACCCCTGACCAGCAGAAATATGTGTCGATTGTAACGTTCAAGAGTCTGTCTTTGCTAACAGCTGGCTGTGAGCAGGCTGCGATCTGATCCCGATGCTACTGCTGCTTCTGCTGTTCAACCTGATGTATACACTGAGCAAGCAATGTAGCTGCCGAGATCTTCTTGGGTACAACTTCTGCAGCAGCAAAAGTTACAGGTCAACACGTATAACCATTATTGTTGAGACAATGAGCTCTGGGTCCAGTTGAGACATGCAGGGTGCAGGGTGCATGGTGCATTTTTCTGAGAATTGGTCAGCTCAGGCACCTGGCTGTCCAGACACACTGCAATATAAGAACTAGCCGATGCTGTACTGCGGCCGACAATAATGGTGGTGGCTCAAATCAACTCACAACCCAGTGTAAGCTGGTCATCATATCAGACACAGTCAACTGGCGCAACTAGCTATCAGCACACACACTACATGCTGTACAAACACCTTCTCAAGTTTCCACGCTCAGATGTGTACACACTCACCCTGCAGAAAGTCTAAAGCATCCCAGCTATGCACCACGGCAGCTGCAACAGCACACAGCAGCGGCACCACACAGTCATAGCAGTGCAAAAGAGGGGCACCTGCTGATCAGACGAGTTTCTGGTTCAGTGGCACGGCATTGATGGCTGGGTGATCGCTCCCAACAGCAGCTGCTGTGATCAGAGCTCTACCTACGAGATTTTGCCTACATGACCACACTGCTGTCCTGGGTGCTAGTTGATGCCAACAAGCTCATCAGACACTGCTGACATCCCTTTGTCACCCATCAGCCATACCAAACACGCCATCCCCAAGCCCTGGCCTGCAGCGTCTATAGGTTGATGATGCTGCGGTTTCACCACCATCATGCTCAAGATATTGATGGACACTGCTGATTCAGCTGCTGATGAGCTACACTCACCGACGTCCTTGTAGTCCAGCAGCTGACCCTTCCGTCTCTCATCCTCCTGCATTACTGAGTGAGCCCGTGCTGCTAGCTCTTGTAAGAAAAGCTCCTGCACACAGATCAAGTGCAGACTGGGTGACATGTACCCACCCTTTGCAAGTGACACACTGCAATGGCTGACAGTGTGCCCTCAGGAGTACAGCATACACCCCTGTGTTACGGAAAAGATGTGATGGAAGCCAGCAGTCGAAACTGTCAGGCCTGAAGTCTGAGAAAAATAAATACTTGTAGGCGGAAGCTCCCACTAGAGCAGAGGACACTTGGATGCCGATGGTAAGCGTCAGAAACTCACTGCTGCCCTTCCCAGTACATAATTTGCTTCTGTTGATATCCATTTCACGTCCGCTTCTTCTCTCATAATTCGCTTCACACGTGCTAGCGGGAGCACCTGCAAGGTTTTGGGGCTGCTGTTCTTACAATACTGACATGAGCACCATGCACCACCAGTCACCAGTGCAGTGCGCTGACTCCAGGTGCCAGCCTGATGATGACCATTGTACGCAGACTGCACGTCAGATCAATATCTTATAAACGTACCAACCCTGTTGAATCCCTGTCTTTGCTGGGCTGCCCTGATGAAGGAGCTGCTGCATCCTGTGCTGCAACTTCTGCCATAGCTGGCAGCCTCAATAGCCAACCCTACTCGTTGTGAGGACAATGAATCTTTGCTGAGAGAGGGCGATGTGTTGACTGTGATCGGCAATGAAGCAGGTTGGGCCTGCACGGAATTCACAAGATAGAGTGGCAGGCAGGGGCATCGCCGAAAAATGGCCCTTGATCGCCTGAAGCATTGGCTACGCCACTGCTACACTGAGACATATACTTAGTACCTGCTGGAATGGCTTTCACTGTTAGGCGCGGTTTTTGCATTAGGATTCTGAGAGGGAACTTTGGTGTTTGAAAATTTGGCAAGTAATCTTGGATGATTGCTGGCGCACGTCGTAGAATGGTTGCACCTGACAGAACAAGACTGTGTAAAACAGGTACGAGCAGAGTGCGGTGTACTCTTGTAGTCCTCAGGTGTTGTCCACCAAATGTCCACCAGACCCGAGGGTAGCGGGACACCTTAGACAGAGGACAAAGACTGTTACTCGTATAATAGCTCTCATCTGTTGACCACTCAGTGATGCTGCACCTCTTGCAGTCAAGGCACAACTGTCACGACAGCACTGCCAGCAGCCTGCCAGGACCCAGCAACTGTCTGCCATCATGAAGGTGGATACCGCGCCCACCTCTCATTCTCTGCTGCAACAGCATTCCTTCAACCGAGCTGTGCATCATTATCGCTGACTCTGGGCCTGGATTCCTGTTGTTGCGTAACTCTGCTCCCAATCACGGCCATCATACTCTTTCACTGTGATAGAGTCTACTGTACCAGGGTCTATGCAGTGAATAGTCACTGCAAACCCATCAGGGTTGCTGCGGGGTATGTAGTAGCTGCAGATGCCGCATATCTTGCAGAATAAGTGTTGCGCTGTCTTGCTGCCAAACTACAACCAGGGCAGACAAGTGGTTTGCACAGGCACTTGGCAGGCACACACAGATGGTTTCAGCCATAGCAATCCTGCCATCAGACCTGCACCCGATTTCATGTTGAACAGTATGGTGGTGAACAGAGTAGTGGAGCACATGCAGCTGTGATGTCTGCATGATTTCAATTTGCTATGTCCTACTCTGAACAGCGCCACAATGCATCAATGGCTAACTGAGGTTGTAATCAAGGTGGTGGGTGAAACTGGCAGAAGAAATCCAATTCATTCACACCACACACTGACCAGCAGCGTTACATAGTGCATGCACACACAACTGCTCTCAAGGTCGCACCTGGTAGCAGGATAAGTCCTCTTGTCCTGAGAGCAGCTTAAACCTAGAACCTGGAATGATGACATGTGTGTTGCGTTTCATATTGCAAATACTACCTGCAATAGAATCACAGCGACAGCGCGTGGGTTGATTCACAACTTTGCCATTGATCAGCCAGTAATAAACATAAGTTATGAGCTGCAGATGCTGTAGGGAGTCACTGCAGGCCTAGCTGCTAGATCATCATGGCATGATGGATTCGAGGAGGTGCAGTTGGCATGCTTTATGCAACATCTATGTGCTTTTGGGCTGGTTGTGCTGCATGAAGTAAGGGGCCACAGTGTCCATCACCAGCTCAAGACCAACAGATGGTCTGTGCACTCCTAGCCTCATAGGCACAAGTAAAACACATGTGCAATGTGATGCTATCCTTCATCAACTTGGACACTCAGATCAAAATCATGTAGTGCGTTTAAAACCTCAGTGGTGATGGCAGAGGAGAAATGACCACTCAGCAACTCTGCAGATTGTAAGGCAGAGGCTGCTACTTCGCCTGTCCATGTCAGGCTGCAACATGACTCAAGATCAAGATGCTTCATGTCTCTTGTCCTTCTACATGACGCAACATGCAACATGCAGCTGCTGCTGGAGCTGCTGCTGCTGCTGATATACTCACAGTTGCAGTCCCAGGCAGTAAGGTTGCCGGGAGCTTCAAACTGGACAGAGGGCAGTCATGTCAGACTCTGTGCTATGGGGCAGACATGCTGCTGCATTGCAGTAGTGCTACTGCCTGAGTTAGTGTTGTGCTGCCAGACAGGCAGTCGCACCTCGAACCTGTAAGCGGACGTTCAAGTCATGATGTCAACTATCTGCCGCATAAAGCAGCAGTTTCGCGGGGCATGCACAGTAGGCCGGCATCAGAGTTCATCAGCTCCAGATGTGGCCTGCCAGCCACCATCGCACCTCACAGTACCACAGTGACATCCACCGCTATGTATCTTCAGCGGTGTGTGTCCCTGCTGTTGATGTTGATCCTCCATCCTATCTCAATCGAGACGTATCAGCAAAGGCTCCGTTAAACGTCAGCTGATAAGCTATTGCTATTTCTGCGGTACTTATTGCAACGCGTTAAAATTTCAGCACCTGAAAAGATAAGCAGGAGGCACTTCGCCTCTACACATACATGCCACAATAAACAGTGATCAAGGCATTATCCCAGTGTCATTGGGACTTTGTCATGCTTAGTACATCAGACAACCGTCGAAGTCGCCTAAAAGTACAATCTCTGTGACCTCTTCTTGACCCAAAAATGACAATGCAACCGAAGATAAGCTGTGCCTTAAGAGGCAAGGGTCTCAGCAGCTGCTGCTGTGCAGCCCCTGTAGCTGGCAGCTGCTGCTGGTCAGTAACCACCCCTTGCTGCCTTGGGAGTCGGCCACTTACTGCCACCCTGCCTGGTTCTCCCCCTGGCTGCCATGTCCTCCAACCATGATCCGTACTGCGCGGCCTCGCTCTGGTCATCTGACCACACAAATTCTCCCATGTCACCCAGTGCTACTGTGTCCCCTGCTGCTATGCCTGCTGCTTTGAGCGCCTCGTTGATCCCGCTGACCTCCAGGACCCGCTGGAACCGCTTCACCGCCTCATAGTAGTCCCAATTGGTCATCTGTGCAAAGCGCTCTATGGCCTCACCACGGATCAGGAACAGACGGGAGCCACCTGGTAGCTGGTTGGGGTCCATCTCGACAGAGAACTTGTCAATACGCGCCTGCAGCAGTCAATCACAAGGTCAATCACTGAACCCTCTCCAGATGAACTGCCATCACCCAACAACCCAACATCAGGCCGCCTCAGGTAGCCTCAGCAACACAACAAAGCCGAGTGCTGCTTGAGGTCCCTGGAAACATACTGCTGCATGCACAGATGGAGTTCTGCAAACCCTCACGCCTCACCTCAGGATTGAAGCGCCTTGGCACGTGTGTGAGGTTGAGGGCATTTGTCTCTGGCTGCACCTCTGCAGGGCCCAACTCATCCAGAACCTCACGCACTGCTGACACCACCTCACGCACACCACGCCCCGTCACAGCACTGATGGGAAACACACGGTCTGCTGGAATGCCTTCCTCATCCTACGTCAGTGCAGGTAGGGGAAGATGTGCATGGGGTCAGGAGTTGCGCCACACACTTGGTCATGCTGCCCATAGCCATCCCTACCCAAAAGAAGGCCAGGCGGGCAATTGTTGGCTGCTTGAGCAGCACACCATTTCGCAGATGGCGGTCAAGAACACAGCATTCTGCACATGGTTCCATTGTTGCTCCATGCAGGTGCAGCATGCCATATGTACAGGAACCACTCCGGTGAACTGTCAGCTGATGTTGGTTGATAATGGCGGGCTTACCACCAGGTATTCCCGCACGAACTCCCAGTAGTCACCAGAGTCTGGCAGGTCAATCTTGTTGTAGGCAATCACCTGCAGGGCCAGTGGGCCAACAGGACACTGGCAGTCATTAGCGAGGCATTTGATCAGAGAGATTGAACATACATGTCACTTGAGAATCTGAAATATGCTGGATGTTGGCGTGAATAATGGTCCAGCGGGAGTAACTGCTGCATGCTGCTCATGTGTCAAGCGGCCGCTGCTTAAACCACAAATACCCTGTGCGCTGCCAACAGACAGCTGCAGCGTTGGCCTGCTCCCACCTGCGGCTTCTCCACCAGAGCGGGGTTGAACAGCTCCAGCTCCAGCTGTATGGCCTTGTAGTCACCTATAGGGTCAGGCGATGTGCCATCTAACAGATGCAACAGCACTCTGCACCTGCTGATGTGGCGCAGAAATGCATGACCCAGCCCATGACCCTCATGAGCACCTTCTAGCAACCCAGGTACATCTACAGGTGACAGCCACAGCAGGGACGGCACACCCGGTGTCAGGCAGGGGATGCATCTCAGCAGATGACATCGTCTTGCATGCATCTTGATGTAGAGCAAGTACAAAGAGTGTGTGGTGAAAGCAAAAGTGGGGCTGTGCTTTGTCACATGTGAGAGGATCACTGGTGAGGCCGCCAACAGTCAGTCATGGCAGTACAATCAAGAAGTGTCACGCCTAGAAATCACCCAAACAATAGCAGGTACTTGGTTTTTATAGTATACTCTTGCCTGTTCAAGCCCTACCTGCAAATACTGTTGTCCTGAAGTCCATCTCACACACCCCAAGGTTGGGTACAAGTGTGGTAAAGGGATAGTTGGCTATTTTAGGGCGAGCGGCACTCAGAACAGCTAGCAGAGTTGATTTGCCGGCATTGGGGACCCCCACAATGCCCACATCAGCAACAATCTGCAGCAAGAAGGTGAGTATGGAAAGAAGGAGCGGATGTTGGACAGAGGGATGGACGCAGACGAAGTCAGCTGCATCAGAGACAGCAAGTTCAGCATGGCATACGCGGGAATTAAGGAGATACGACTCACAGAGCCTTTGTTGCCATACAAGGCAGATAGCAGTCTCAGAAAGGGCGCCTCACAAAGCCAACACTCTGCATGGACTACAGTCAGTGTCACACCCGTTCAACAGCTGGTCTGCTGCAGAGCTCGACTCCTGTTGCCACGACTTTGTGACATGGCTTTGGGCACATGACTCGGTCTCAGCAAAATGAGCAAACCCTGTACCTTGAGCTCCAGGTCCAGCCACTGCTCATTGCCTGCCTCCCCCTTCTCTGCTATTGCTGGTGCTGTGTTGAGCCTTGTCTTAAATGATGTGTTCCCCCGGCCCCCGCGCCCACCAACCTGCAGCAACGCGGTCTGGCCGTGCTGCAGCAGCTCTGCCAGGGGTGCCTCACCTTCCTGTGAGTGCAGAAAGCCAAAGGGGTGGTTCACTGCAGCGGGCGTTGCTGTTGTCCTGCTTTGAAAAGTCCCAACAAGCTGTATGAGCAGTGTGCTACCAACGTCACAGCAACAGGGGCGCCAGCAGTGTCCAACATTGAAGGCTCTGCAGTGAGTGGGTCAACCTGCATGTGCTGCTGTCTGGTGTGATGCTGGAGTCACAGACCAGCACAGCATCCCCTCATCTCAGCATCGTCTTAAATCAACATTGCTGAGAAAAAGCTCTGCCACAACTTGATGCAGGAGGTCACCTCTGCATCTTTCTTCCTGATGATGGTCCCAACTGGCACTCTGATCTGCAGGTCATCACCGTCAGCGCCATCACGGAATGACCCCTGACCTGAAGACATGTGGAACAAGCAGCAGGTGACAGACATCAGTGGCTGAGCATAGGCCAGTTGACATGCGTTGGCTATTTGGCTCTGTGTGGTATGGTGGGCTTTCAGTATGTTGTCACCCGGTCAGCAGGCCCTCATCATGAGTAAATGGAAGGAGCCACTCCTGATAAAGGTTCCTTGCTGCAATACCACATGCACTAGTTGTGATATGATTTGTCCTGGGGTCCTGAGGTGCAATTCCAGCTACCATTTTGGGGAGATGCCAGCTTACTGCGGAGGATCAGCCCACCTGATAACCCATTGCTGGCTCTGAAGTGTGCTTGGTTCCTGAAACTCAGCAACGAGTTCAAGGACTCATCTGCTATGGCCCACACGTGACCACCTCTGCCCCCGTTGCCCCCATTAGGCCCACCCTTCTCAACATATGGCTCTCTTCGGAATGACACACAGCCTGAACCGCCGTCCCCCGACTTGACATAGATGCGGGCTGTATCAAAGCAGCGCACAATAGCTGGCAGCTTCTTCTTTTCTACCACCATACGTGAACCGTCCCAATCGATGTCTTCGTCGTCATCCAGCATCATGCCGCCTGACTGACGGCCTGATGACCCCGGGCCAAACCCATCATCATCTTCACTCCCAAATGCAACCTCCACAGCATCCGGGCTGCCACGACCAGAAGACTTTCTACGCTTCTTCTTAGTTAGGCTAAGCAATCCCTGTGACCAGTCTGTATTCCCAGTTTCAGCCCGTGTGTCTGGTCCAGCTGCTGTGCATAACAAGCTGCCTCTGCTGCTGCTGCTACGCTTCAGACCACTACTGCTGCAGACCTGACTGGGCCATGGATTTGCACACTGATAGATTATTGGCACCGAAAGATATGAAGGGTGCCTGCAATATGGTTCTATGGATGGCCTGCTTTGCCGCAAGCTATGCATGGCGTACAGCTGCCCACCCTGGAACTGCATCGCCAGTGTGGCTATCGTGGTAGTATGAAAAGGCCACCCGCTGTGCAGAGCACAGAAACAATAGCGCTTTTTTTACACTGAGCAGAAAGGTGGTGCCAAAGACGACGACCGCTCGAGAAATATACGGTACACCGACTTGGTGCTGCTGCTGTGTCAAGCGAGTGATGCGCCTTCTGAGTTCCAACTCCTATGTTATCTATAGCATCACAACTCTGTCTGGTAATTGACTCGACACATGTTGACAGTCACTTCCGTGGCTGCCGGGCTTTTTGCCGAAGCAGCAACCCTTCTGATGCTCAGGACATATTCAATAGCATTACAATCAAAGCTATTACATTCAACCTGATTGCCATTGTACACCTCGCTCAGCTGTGTACGTGGCGCCAAAACCAGAAAAGAGGCTGCAGATGCGATCTGACTGATATAAGCGGCACACGTGCGTATGATATTATCATGTCTTTGATAAAACCTTTGCCAGGGGGTGTATCCGCAAGGACACCCAGGCAGAGGACACTGCATGACATAGCCAATATCTCATGCCACAGACACAGCAGTGAAAAGGATATTCAGCACATGCAACAGCAACATATGCAAATGTAAATGCTGCCACAGCAGTATCATCTTATTTGTGGTCACTCATTCTGCACTACTTCAAGCTGCCTTGCACACACATCAATGTGGCAGTGCTGAGCCAAACAATAGCAAGTTGAAAATTCAGTCAGGTCTCTGGCTCAGAGCGCTTTGGTTACTATCATACATGGCAACAACAACGCTTGTCATATGCAGAAGACTCTCCCTGGAGAAAGCCCACTCCCACCATCCCACAAACACACTTCTGGTCATTTAGCTGAATCCATGGCTGTGCAACGGGGACCCCTGCCCCTCAACAGTGCAAAGGTGCCACGTTGTAAGAAGGATGTCCAAAAAGTCCAGTTGTGATCAATGCTATCTTTACACGCCAGAGGAGGTCTATGGTCCCACCATTGAATTGCGAAGTCACCAGACCAAGTGGCGTTGGCGTTGCAGCCATGGAGCACTTGCCACCTGTCATCTGTTGCCCAACCAACGTAGCCCCATTGCTGATGCTTGTCACTGATATTTTGTGGTCCCACGTGACAGCTGAATAGTCAGTTATCAGGCACCTATGGCACCTTCATAACCTGCTGCATATGTGTGCAATCGATTGTTGTACATCTGTCCTTGCAGCAGGGGTCCCTGCCCCTGCTCACCCACTCCCAGCTGTTGCAGCTGCTAATTGTGCAGTGCTGGCCAGGCTGCGCTGTGCTTTGCTGTTGGTGCAGGTGTCTGATCTTTCAACTCCTTAGCTCCTGAGCAGTCTAGCATGAAATATGTGTCTATGTCTGGCAGCTTTGTGGTGTAGCCCAGATATGTGGCCTGCAACAGCAGTCCAGCGACGGAAGGGCTCAGGGATGAGACAGATTGCATGGTGTGCCAACATGCTGTCTTGGGCATGCACCAACAAAGGAAAGTAGTGGTATTACTGCAGCAGCCCTACACGCACCCTTGCAGCTGTCAGCATGTCGATAGCTGCAACAACAGTGATGCACCCTGAGCCCACGGGTGCTGGGATAAAGATTCACAGCTCAGACATCCAGTGGCCTTGTGGAGATTAACAGAACATCCAGAGGCAAGTTCTAAAAGGGAAAAGGCAAATCTCAACATTCTTATTTGTTTTACAAGTACATAACTAATACAGAATGCACAGCTGATTTACCTGAAAATTGGCCATCAGAAGAAATATGAGTTTCCTAGGGAAGTTGAAGCAGTGTGTGTACACCACTTGAGTGTACTTGCGAGGGAGGTTTGAGGCATCTACCTTCACTGATATAACCTGCAACACACAGGCACAAACAAAAGTTCACCAACGGGTATGTTGAGAGCCACCTACAAGCAATGCTGCTGAGTCACAGCTGGTGATGTGCTTCTTGCTTGGTCGCTACAGCACTTTTTGTACTGTTCCCAGCCGCATCATGTCTTGTGGCTTCACTCACGTTGGGCTCTGATCTTGCTGCAAGTGTGATGGGCCCTACTGCTGACCAGCCTGCCTCAGCATCAAAGAAGGACACAGACACATTGCCCACAACAGAAGCCTGCAGTACATGTGTTGAGCCACACAAACACAGGTACCAGTAAGAGTCAGTGTAATGACTGGCAACAGCAAGCCTGCTACCTGCAAATCGAGGGGTGTGTTGCTTGGTTGTTGCTGCAAGGCTGCAAAGCTGTTGGCAAAGAAGCATGATTCGGGGATGCCTAGGCCGGCAGAACTTGCCAGCCAAGTACTCATGCAGGCAACAGTGCCAGCAGCTTTAGCTGGCATCAAGCTGGCAATGCAAGCTGCGTGTACTGCTCACAACTTCCAGCACTGCCATGTGCAGCAGGTACCTTGAGGTAGTTGGGGTTGAAGATAGGTACGTCTGCTTGCAGGATGATTCTATACGTCAGAGTGGTCGAGTTGAATGTCATCTTGGTGCTGTGAACATCAATGCTGCCTACACTCACTCCGCGGGGCACCATCAGGAACACACACACCACTGCTGTCACAGCCAGCAACAACTGCAATGCACGGCGCAACAAGCATGCTGCAGGTGATTGCTGCTGCATACCAAGATGCATTATTGTGCTATTCCTGACACCACAGCAGAATTTGATGCACCGTTTTGTGATTGTAGATGCAGCCGCTGCAGAGTTCCATCGCTGCATAGGAGTTACTGCATGCTGCCAGCACTGATACCTGTCTGCTGGCTCCTGCGCCGCCTGCTGCTGGTGGAGAGGGCTACCTTGATGAGACCCAATTGCTCAAGATGGGTGCTGTCAGCACTGAGCCTCGTTGATGCACTGACTGCTGTTACAACATCTGCTTCGTCCAATACAGGGCGTGCTGAGCTACACAGAAGCAATACACAGCATATTTTGGCTGCAGAACCTACCAGGCTTGACACAATCAACTTGGTCCGTCGTGGCCGCAATCGAGCATCTGTAGGATCATACAGAACCAGCATTTGGTTTCAAGGTTTGTTGTTGGTTCTTTTACCTCGCCAAGAACGTGCAGCATGTGAGAGGTAGTTGGTTTCCTGTACTCCTGGGCAGTGCTCAGGCTTGCTTTGTATGGAGGAGGCATACCTGATAAAGGTATGAGAGTCAGGTATTGACTCTCATATGGTATTGTTGTTGGTGAGTGTAATCTTGCCCAGGCGTTACGGAATATGGAAGGAAACCAGCTATCCCTTTCTTCTCTCAAGGGTGCAAGCACTGGTGTAAGTGGTTCGCTGTCGCTATCGCTGTCTGCTCCGCACGGGTAACGAGCAGAGCCAGCCCTGGATGGCTGTGGAGACGTGCAAGAGTTGCTAAAACGTACATACCCTTCCATGCTCCTGCTGTGGTCAGTCTGTCCGTCACGCTATGACCACATGCAGTTGCACTGTGGGGAGGTACTGATGCCTACAGGAAGTGCTGAGAACTCACACCTTGGCATGCAAAGGCGTTGCTGGTACACACAATACGTTGAGTATAGCAGAAAGCGCTTGAGGACTTCCACGCGCGGCAGAAGTTTCAGATGCATGCATCAGCTGGTCGCATGCTATGAGGCATTTCTGCATCCGTCACCTCAAGTTTGAACTATCACGGCATCCATGCGCTACTAGCATGAAACGGCATCTTCACGGAAAAGGCGCATACAAAGCTTCAAGCTGTGAGCAGCTTGCGTGGGGATGTCACATGCTGTAATAACATGCGCAGCATCCTGCCTCGCCACGTATTGGTTACAAGGCATCAACTTGTGGGAAATCAGCGTAGTATTCCAAACGCGCTCCTTTGGCTCACTGGTCTTGAGTGTTTGTGTTTTGCCGAGCGTAAGGTGGTTAACTTGTGTGATTTATTGCTGATTTAAGAGCAAAATGCACATGCGGCAGCTGCAGCGTCCCAGCACCCGGTCTGCAGGTGTGGCGTCGGTCCCAACCACAAGGCCAGTGCGCAGGAGTCGCTGCCTTGCAAAAGGTAATTATCAATCTGAAATTGCTGCTTGTATATTGGCCATATGCGATTGCCTGTTGGGGACTCCTTGCGCTGTCCGTTCTAAATCTGCTCACGTTGATTCTCGCTTTCTGCGGAGGAGATGGCAGCAGCAGCTTCAGCATTGCATTACATGTGTTATCAAACGTGATTTGTGCATAATCGTATTGATATGTGGTCTGCTTGCAGTGTCTGCTGTTGCTGCCCCTGCTAAGTCCCCGGTCACATCAAGAACTGTAAATGACGTGGGCCTGAAAGACGCTCCGCTGCCGTCACTGTTCCCTCCAGAGCCTAAGGCACCTGCACCTGTAAGTTCTGTATCCTCCAGCTCCCTAGCTGCTGAGCCTCATAGCACCAGAGTCATACTTGTAATGGCAGCAGCAAAGCCACTAAAATCTCAGTAACGGTCACAAATCACTTCAACGAGCAATGAACTGAAATCCTTAGCGCATCCCTCTGTACAGAGCCACAGGGAGTGACCAGAGAGCTGGAGTCGGTCACAACAACTGGAAACCTCCGCCTTTTGACTAAGCAGCAGGCTGGCAACCACACCACAGCTGCTGCATGTCTGTAAATATAATCAGTTTTCAGAAGTCAAATATCATACTCTGTTATGTAGTTGATGTTGCTGCAGTCCATCAGCCTGGTCTGTTTGTGAGTGTTGCAGGGCGCTCCCAAACTGAAGGTTGCCATTGTTGGAGGTGGTCTTGCAGGACTATCCACAGCAGTAGAGCTGCTGGACCAAGGGTAGGCAGCAGTACACGTTTCAGCTGTCAGTGTCAGGCCAGCGTCACCCAAGTTTTGACCACCCATGCATGCTATAATAAAGGACTAGTACATCGTATTTGTTGAATCAGCACTCTCCCATCCTCAGTTCCAGCAGTCGCAGCTGATATCAGGCTCCAGGACATCCACTCCTATTGAGCCGATTGCGCATCAGCCGCGCACCCTTGATTGATTTCATCATGGGCCACGTCGTCCTGAGGTCGGTTGACTATCTCTGCTGGGCTGGCTTTTGCAGGTATGAGGTCGACATCTACGAGGGCCGTCAGTGGGTTGGTGGAAAGGTGGCCAGCTTTGTTGACAAGGATGGAAATCACATCGAGGTGCGAGCCCAGAGATGCATACAAATAGCAGGGTCCAGCACAGCAGCAGATAGGGGATGTTGCAGCAGGTTATTCAGCTCCAGCAGTCACAGCTGGCAGTGGTGTGTATCTGTGGTAGAGGCGGCAGCAACAGCAGCATGCAGGAAGAGGATTTAGTCCCAAGAAAGAAGCCACAAAAGTGGGGTTTTAGTCCTACTCCCTCTGCAGATTGTGACCCTAAAACGTGATGGACAGGCCCTTCAGAAGCAGTGCTGCAGCAACAGCTCCCCTCAGGCTGGCTATTGTGGTGTCACTGCACATCCGCACACAGCATGTGCTCTATTGACTGCTGCAGATGGGGCTGCACGTCTTCTTCGGCTGCTACTTCAACTTGTTCCGCCTGATGGCAAAATGTGGAGTGCTGGAGAACTTGCTGCTCAAAGAGCACACGCACACCTTCTGCAACAATGACGGAGATGTGCGCGAGTTGGACTTCAGATTTTTCGTCAACGGACAGAAGATTGGAGCACCATTCCACGGTGAGATGCAGCAGGGTTGAAGCAGTCGGTTTTCTCTGCTGGGGTAAGCTTCCAGTTGTGCTTCACTTACCTAAGGATGCTGCAGTCACTGCCAATGCATGGTGTGCTGAATAGTGTGTGCAGTGGCAATATCTGTGCCTCAAGAGGTGTGTTGTCACACCTCTCCTTCTCTTTCAACGTTTGGATACCTCAACTAGCCCTACAGGTACAGGCCAGACAGTGCAGGGACCTGTTGTTTCACTGCATGAGCAAGTCAGATGTCTGCTGCGGGCATGCACTTAATGCAGGTATGTTTCCTGTGCCTGCCTGCCTGCCTCTCTTCTTCCTGGCTTTCTCACTTCCTCCTCTGCCTGTCTGCTCTCCACCCTGCAGGTCTGAAGGCTTTCTTCACAACCCCACAACTTGCACCTGCTGACAAGTTGGCCAACTCCCTGGCCCTAGGCACTAGCCCTATTGTGCGCGCCCTGATTGACCCTGAGGGTGGCATGAGGGACATCCGCTCCCTGGACAACATCAGCTTTGAGGACTGGTTCAAGAGTCATGGAGGCAGCGATGCCAGCATCAAGCGTATGTGGGACCCGATAGGTGAGCTGGCAGGCCAAAAAGTCACCTGCACCAGTAATGGTATGTCAGCACTGGCGCAGCAGCTGTGACTGGCAAGCCTTGGGCACTTGTGGCAACTCTGAATGTCTTGGTCAGCACCTGCAGTGCCTCGTAGTACATGTGGTCTGCCTTCTTTGTTGCATGTGTTAGCCACCCAAACATTGTCAGCACCTGACCTGCTGTGTGGCCCCACTGCCGTGTGCTCTTTGCTGCAGCCTATGCCCTGGGCTTCCTGGACTGCAAGGACATCAGTGCTCGGTGCATGTTGACAATCTTTCAGTTTTTTGCGACCAAGACAGATGCGAGCGTACTGCGTATGTTGAATGGCAGCCCTGCTGAACGTCTACTTAAGCCAATCACGGACTACATTGAGGCCAAGGGTGGACGCATCCATACCCGCCAGGGATGCAAGTGAGTGTGCAACACACAGATACAAGTCAACCATACATCATGTGTCTCCAGATCACAAGTAGATGCTGAGCCAGTGTCAGAGCAGCATGGCATGGCACCTCAGAAAGGTGGCACACACAGACAGGGTTTGCTCCTTCTGTCTGGTGTGTATTCCTTTTTTTGTATCTCGTCAGTGACTGGACTTCACCCTGCTCTGCTGGCATTTCTGCACCTGAGAGACATACAAGTTTGTCAGCAGGCATGTCTTTGCTAAAACCACCCACCAGTAAAGCACCTGAATACCTCATTTCTTCTGCCATTGCTGTTGCAGACAAGTGATGTACGAGGCTGGCACCGATGGCAAGCCCCGTGTGACCGGTCTGCTGGTGGGCAAGGAAGGCAAGCAGCAGGTCATCACAGCAGATGCCTATGTGGCAGCCCTGGATGTGCCTGGTGCCCAGCGGCTACTGCCCCAGGAGTGGAGGCAGTACCCAGAGTTTGACAACATCTACAAGCTTGTTGGAGTGCCAGTGATAACGGTGCAGCTGCGGTAAGTAGTAGGTGTGGACAGTGTTTGTAGAGATCCAAAGTCTCCCTTGGAGTAACAAAACGCGCATGATCAAAGTGAAGGCCATTTTGTGCACTTTTATGTTTGCACCGGCAAAGTAAGTGTTTGTGATTGCATGTATGTGCAATGAAGTGTTTGTTCTGGGCTTGGGATTGCTTTGTCCATATCAGTCATGCATCACGTATTGGATGTGACAGTTATGTGTGGCATTACAACAGAACACCATAACCTGTCTGGTTCACCACCCTCAGAAGCAACATCACCTTTCAGATGTATCAACGCCCTCCTGCTCCTGCTCATGCATGTGACCTGCTGCTCTGAGCAGCTATGATGGCTGGGTGACTGAGCTGCGTGATGCCGCCCGGGTGAAGGACCTGCGGTCCCCAGCAGGCTTGGACAACCTGTTGTACTCTGCTGATACCTACTTCAGCTGCTTTGCTGACCTGGCGCTGACAAGCCCTGTGGAGTACTTCAGGGAGGGACAGGGCAGCTTGATGCAGTGTGTCATCACACCAGCTGCACCCTACATGCCGTGGACCAACGAGGCAATTGCAGCAGAAACAGACAAGCAGGTAGGAAAAGCTGGCTGTGTTGTGTGGATTACAACCTGCCCAGCCACAACAATCTTGACAAAGTATGACGGCTGTTCCTTTGCTATCTTTTGCGATGCACAGATAATGAAAATACGGTCTTGAAGGTTCATAGCTTCACCACTGAGGCTGCCAAATCTCATCTTTGGATTGCCGTTTTGCTTCTGCTAATTGCTGTTATCCTGCCACAGGTCCGCCAGCTCTTCCCCAGTGCACGTAACCTGAACATGATCTGGCACAGCATTGTGAAGATTGGGCAGAGCCTGTACCGTGAGGCCCCTGGCATGGACCCCTTCCGCCCGGACCAGGCCACACCTGTTCCCAACTTCTTCCTGGCAGGCTCATACACAAAGCAGGACTACATTGACAGCATGGAGGGTGCCACACTCTCTGGTAGACAATGTGCAGCAGCAGTACTTAAGGCAGCACCTCTACTTGAGGGTGCTGCTGCCAAGCAGCAGGAGAGGCAGGTTGTGGCTGTATAAGAAATGCTATAGCAACACTGCTGTACATGTCTGGTGAGCAATTGCCACACAGAATGACGAGGGTCTGCATGTCATGCACATCATCTCTCTGGCTTGCAGCCTGGCAGCTCCTTCGGCCCCATTTAGCCCAATGCAGGCAGGATGTTGTGTGTGTTGTGATCATGGCTCTGCCCTAGAGGGATACTATGGCTCTGGGATGCATGGAGCATGACTATGCAGTATGTGCAGTCTAGGCATGGGTTGCTTACAGAAGGAATAGGTTCTTATCAAGGTCCAGTTTTTCTGGCTCTGGCCTATGTCATGTTGGCGCATGGCATTGAGCTGTGGGCTGAAGTTGACAGGTTTCTACTGCTGTATTGGGGTTCTGTGCTGCTGCATCTGCACTGGCAGTGGCTCATTCTGCTTCCACAGATTGGTTTGCATTATGCATTGTACCGGATCCCAACGGGGTTGCTTTCCGATAGAGTCATGTCCATTGCTGTTGGACAGGTGATTAGGATTCACTCACTGCTGTGTTGGATCCCATAGCTATGGCCTATCACAGTGCATGGTGCTGTACCGCACATGTTGCTCTACTGGCCATCCTGCTGAGGCTTTTTACATCTTTTGTGGCGCAACCCCGGTAAGGGCAGAGTGTTGTGGGGCACATCATGTGATATTCTGTCTAGCTGGTAGGAGAAAGCCTTTCTCGCTGAAGAATGGCCCCTGTGGCAGACTCAGTTTGCACTACAATCATGACAGCTGCACATCATACAGTGCAGGACCCTGCGTACAGGCAAGCTGTTTGTTGCACTGGCGCATATTATGGGTGTACTGTCTGCCCTTACATTCTACATATCTGTCAACTTCTTCTCCAACCTGGACATCTCCATTACTGCATTTGACACCCCTGCAGGGTCACTCCAACCCGTACGCACCAGATTGTAGCAACAGGCCAACAGCATGCTTGAGTTTTGTCACAAAGAACCAGCTGTTTGGACATGGCTTGCTGCGACGCGACCGTCTTCTTCCTTCAAAGGCTTGTCCCAGTGGTTGCAGTGCTCGGCTGAGTACATTGGTGCCGTGCATGTAGCCACACACAACCGGACGCGTCATGATACGTATGCACAATGTCAGATCCCTGCCGCCTGCTTGTCTCTTTGAAGGAGACGACACCTTGCAAGTACGTGTACTGTAACAAGGTCGGAACGTATCCTGCACTCACTCGTCGGCTTAGTACAGGAATACCCTGCTCAAGTACTGGTTGTATAACACCGGCTCATAAAATGCTGCTTAGCTTACTGCACTTTCAGGACTGCTTGACCGTGCAACAGGCAATACAAATGATACGTTGATGCCAGCTGAGTTCAGACGAATGAGGTTGATTGGCGTATATATTGCATTTGTCTTGATTTCACTGGCATATGCCGATGATCCAGGCAGGTCGCAGTTTGGTTGCGGTTATTTCTGACTCCTGTTGATAGAGACACCGATAAGTCGTACCAAGGAATTATCTATGCACGCTGCATGCAGATTACACTCCCACTACTTACGTCGTCGTGGATGGCAGAACGGCAGCAGTGCTGAAAGGAACTCCCACTCGACGTGCCAGAACGAGCAGCAGCAGTGTACCTGTATCTCCTGCACAGTCAGCTACAGCAGCATTCTGGGCTGCCAATGCGACAGCAACACTTCTGTCAGGGGATGATGCTGCAAGAGAGCCAGACTCCAACAGCAAGCCTTTAGCGGCAGTGGTCACCAGTAGCCAGGCCACTCCCAAAGGGATTCAAGGCAACAACTCGGGTAACACAATCTCAACTAATGCCACAAAGCGGGTCAAACCAATACAGATCGATGCGCCAGCAGCAAAGAGAATGACAGCAGCCAAACAGCCACTAACAGGAGATGCAGTTGCTCCTGATTCCACAGCCAACTATGGTCCAGCAGTGGGGTGCGTGCCTCCAAGTAGGTGATGTAAGGCCAGCAGTAATTTTACCCTTGCATCAATTCTATGTCAAGGCACATACTTCACGACAGATGCTGCACCTAAACAAACTGAACCTTACATCATCTGGTAGCAGGCTCAGTATCTGCCACAGAGGCTCATTGTCCACTCAAACGGGGCTGCAGTGTGATTAAAGTCTGCAGTTTGTAAGTGCAGTAGACCGTCACTTTGGCACAGGCACTTCACAACAGCACAGGGCGGAAAAGTATGCAGCAAATGCAAAATCAGCAGGAGTGTGCTTGTACTCAGTCCCTTGAACCACATACTCTCCCGATGTGCAGCAACCCCCGAGCCTGAACCACAAGGTGTTTCAATTAAGCAGCTGGGACCCACTGGAAAGCCAAACTTCGTCATTATCCTGACAGATGATCAGGGCTGGGACGACATTGGCCTGCACCACCCCCAAAAGCCAGGCAGCAGGCCAGACTATATCAAGACCCCCAATCTGGACAAATTCCTGTTGACATCCCAGCAGTTTGACAATTTCTATGTGACCCCCATGTGCTCCCAGACCAGAGCTGCGCTGTTGACTGGCAGAGACTATCCACGCACTGGCACAATGTTGATCAATGGAGGTGAGAGGGGCTCGGGAACTGGACCAGCACAACACTCCAAAGCGTGTAGATCATCACAGGGGTATCTGCCATTACAGCTGCATAAGGTGCACAAGGGTCTGCAGGGCTGGCAGATCAGCACCCCATGCTGTATTGCTGAGCTCTGCAGCTCAGTGCAGTGCCCTTGATTGATGTTATCATCTTTTATCTAGCATGAGCATCACACTCTGCTCACCCTTGCATGACTGACAAGGTCCTGGCACATGAGTCATCATCAGCAGTGCTGAGTCAGCCTGCACTCAGGTCATTCAGCTTACCAAGGTTCCATGTTCCTTGAATGTAGGCTATGACTACATCAACCGCGCTGAACGCACCTCTGGAAACATCATGGCTGACGGAGGATACAAGACAGCACATTTTGGGAAATGGCACAACGGTCGTACTCTGGGGTATGAGCCATGGTTTATGGGCTTCCAAGAGAGCTGGTTTCCTGACTTGTACATAAACATGGACAACCTCATGAGGTAAAGCAGCAACTGCCTGCATAAGCCGCCTCTGTAGCTTGCAGTAGAGCACCGTAAGCATGACTGATGGATGATTGTCACACAAAGTGGCCACAGCAAATGCTGCTGGGGCGTGATGCTTTGACCCATGACTTCCTTGAGCGGCCTTCTGCAGTACCACACAGCAGGCAACCACTGGGACAGACCAGAAAATGTAATAACATATCGTTGTGTTCCCTGCTGCCTGTCATAAGCGCCTGAGCTGCACACAGCATTTCATATGTGTGTTATCCCTGTGCTGCTCAGGCATAATGGCGAGTACGTGCAGACGTATGGTCTCATGGAGCAGGACCTCATGGATAGAATGCTGGGCTACCTGGACCAGCAGGCAGCAAACAACACTCAGCCGTTCTACTTGTACTACGCACCAAATGCAATTCATCAGTGAGTGCTGGTGGTCAGGATTTGCCACTTGCTGTTCTTACCCTGTCATTGCTCAACATTTATGTGTCAGTCCGTTTATCATCCACGTGTCGGTCCGTTTATTGTCTGTGCTTTGCTTGCGATGATTCACTCCTACTCACAAAGGACATAGGGACACAACCCATGGCCACGGGTGCTGGCAATCGTAGTCCCCTTTTGATGGAATCAGCAGCCCAATTATCCACTGCCCATCACACTGAGGTGACTTACTGCTCATGCTTAGCTCTGTCAGCAGCTTGCTCACAAGTGACAAGGTTTGTATTGATCTGTGCTGTTAGGGGCTTTCTGCGGCCCGGCCAGGGCCCCAGATGGCAGAGACCTGCTCCTGAACCCTACTTAGCCAAGTACGAATACCTGCTGCAGCACAATATCTCACAGTCAACGATTGAGGTGAGACGGCTGTCAATCTGGCAGACGGTAGGGGTAGTGCAGGCATCAGCTGATCTGGGCAGCAAACTGATGTGTAGCTGCAATGCAAGAGTTTTGCCTTGTCCCATGAAGCTCAGGTCAGCAGCCTTGAAGGTGGGGCAGAGGCAGTTTGTTACACAAGTCATATTATAACATGGCCACCATTGTGTTGTGCTAGGTGTGGGCATTCTTGGAGTATATGGATGATGTGCTGGGCCGTCTGTTTGATTACGTCGACAGCAGTCCTCTGAAGGACAATACATACGTCATGATCATGAGCGACAACGGGTCGGAATTGTTTGCAGGGGAAATTCCAAAGAAAGAGGTGTGTTGCACGCTTTGTGTGCTGTCGCCTTTTCCTGATGTGACAAGCCCAACAGCAGGGTCCTGTACTTTCTGAAACCTGAACCAAAGATGAATGGCTTCCCAGCTTGCAGAAGATGAATTGCCTATGTAAAGGACAGTCTTGAAGTACAAAGTAACTCATAGCCCCTGTGTGTGTCATGCACCAGCCCTGTGCCACAGTCCTGACAACATACTGCATGACTGTGGCATGCAGGTACGGATGCCCAGTGGTATGCAAGGCTATAAGCGCTCAGTGGAAGAAGGAGGCATCCGGAATTACCTGGCCATCAAGGGACCAGGTGTACAGGCGGGCGTCATTGACAGCACACTAGTAGATATCACTGATATCCTGCCTACTATGGTCGACCTTGCGGGTCTTCATGCGCCAGCGGCAGATGAGCAGGCATTCACTGGTGTCAGCTTCAAAAACCTTTTGATGACTGGATCTCAACCACCTGCTACATCTAGGAGTGCTCAAAGCCTAGCAACGCCGCAGCAGAAAGACAGGTTCCTGTTCTCATTGAGTCCTATATGCTGGGACCCTGATAGTGTGCCTGATCTTGATGGGAACAGGTGGGTTTGTGGGTGTGCAGTGAGAGGTCAAAAGCAGCAGCAGTAGCCTGTACAGAGCCATTGCTACTTCAACCTGCCAAACTGCAGAACAACCATGCTTTCTGCAAGTTGAGCATCAGGGCAGGGGTGATGCGCCAGTGGTAGTCAGGGGTGATGCACCAGTGGTAATCAGATCTCAACACCGCTCCATTATCACCCTGTGCAGAGCTTATTAGCTGACTTGCAATCATACAGGGAGGTGATCAAGCCACAGAGGCTGACAGACTATGATGTTGGTGGCTACAGCGATGAACAATATGACTACTTGTACAATAACACCAACAACAGCACACAGACTGGCTTTGAGCGCTGCATTGGTGTCAGGTACCAGGACTACAAGTGGCTGGGCAGGACCAACACAGTATACAGGTGAGTGAACAATGGCCAACAAGTGTGGCACACTCATGACAGACCTCACAGCATTCTCCTTGCCTGTGCTGACACAAATGGTGTCCTGGTGCTTCACACCTGGACTAAAGGACTGCATCATGTACAGGCTAATCCCTCTCACCTCTGGACTGCATCCTTTACATGCACATGCGAGCCCGATATCTTGACTGCTGTCTTGTTTCAGGCTCGTCAACAACAGCCACATTGAGCTGCCCTGCAATGAAGTCAGTGGTTCTGAGGGACAAGCAGTAGCTGCCCTGATGTCTGGTGCAGCCAGGAGCTGGTGGAACAGCCTTGTTGCCAGTCCACACTCATTCCAGAAGCCAACATTCTACCTGGGCTTGGAAAATTGGAATGTCACAAACATCTTGCCTGATGGAGCACATGACAGGACACAAGGGAATGTCAAGCTACTGCCCAATGGCGCTTCGGGTTTTGTTGAGCCCGGGGACAGAATATGCTTTGCTGTGGAGGTGAGAGGGATGAAATGTTTCGCCGCTTTCCTAATCAACGTTCAACTTGGCACTATTCATTCTTTCTAGTGATTTGTCAACTGGCAGCAAAGTCAACCTGTTATCACTGATAGACTCCTGAGGCTTTGATAATTGTGGCAATTTGCCATCAAGATGTGCACGCATGACCCAGCTACATCCACATCCCCACTGACTGTGTTGCTGACCCTCCAGGTTGTTGCCAGTGGTGTCTATGAGGTTGTCCCCATATACGCATCTAGAGCCTCTGCAACCTTCAAGTTGTCTGTAGGCAGATTTGCAGACATTGAAGCAGGTGCAGCATCTTCACTGACTTGTCAGCTTCCTGCATTGGTAAGGCGTCCTGGCCCCAGAATCAAAGCATTGCAGACTTGCACAGACAATATGGCATGTGCTCCTTGTGCCTGCATTTCAACACTCTTCAACCATACTAACACTCCCCCTGTCACTGTGACTTGACAACTCCAAGCGCAGACTGACAGCTGCATGGAAAGCAGAAAGAAACTCCCAGTGTGACATCTGTGCATACAAACCTGAGATGAGGGCTACCTGCAGCAGACCAATCACCATCCCACACCTGTCTGATGCCCCTTGCAGGCAAAGATGGCTGGCCAACATATGGGCTACATACACCTGGAATCCAGCAACGGGCAGAAGATGGATGCATGCCTGGTTCTTGAGGAGAATGATGCCCCGGGCACAGCAGTTTTCATCAACTTGGGGAGTCTTAGATTTACAAAAACAGATCCTGGAACCACCGACAATTCTGGAGCTGATGAAGCAGTGTACACAGCCACAGGCATCAACACTAGCAACGACTCTAAACAATCGACATTGAACAGTACGGCACCAGACCAAAAACATGGCAGGCAGCAGCAGCACAATCAGCACTCCAAACATGACATGAGGCAGTATGCTGGCCTGGCGAGCAGAGGAGCATCTGATGCACCATACACTAAGGACAACAGCAGCAACAGTACTGCTGCTTTGATAGCTGCCAGTGATGACAATTCCAATACTCCAGGAAAGTACAGCCCTGTTGACATCACCAAGGCCATGAGGCAGATAATTCCGGGCTGGTCACCTCATAACAGCCCAAGCGACACCACAACAGTGGAGGACAACCCAGCTATTGCTGGTGAAGCTTTGGCAATCAAGAAGACAGTTGCAGCAGTAGGAGGTCGTAAAAATGGTCCAAAGTCCGCAACCAGCATTACTAGTGCAGGTGGCCAGCAAGGCCCAGTGGGGTCTGCTGCCACAGCTGCAGGAATAACAGGCGCACAAAGAGCATCTAGCAAGCCACTGCATGCGATTCACCTTGGCGGGAAACAAGGCCTGACCCGTCATCGCCTGCACAAGAGGCGGACTGCATCTGTTGCAACACCAGCCAAGGGGCTGGATGTTGGTGGGGAGTACAAGTGGCTGGTGGCAGGGCCTGTAGCAAACCCAAACAGCAGAATGCGGCTAGGCAGCCCTGGCTCAGAGGAGGACGTTGTAGGTGCTATGCCAGATGCATCAACAGCAAGAAACAACAGCGACAGCGACGACAACCAACACTTGGCTTCAGCAGCCAGTACTGCAGGCCAGAATTCAGCTGAGCAGGCGAAACAACTCAGGAGCACTGCCAGCAAGACATCTGCTACTGCACATGGGAGGGCAGCAGGTAATCAAGCATCCACTGACTTGATGCGGCATAGCCCACTAGGGATTGAAAGGAAGTACTTGAAGCCAACATTAGCAATGCAAGAGGTAGAACACCAAGCCATCAGGGCAGCAAAAGTCAAAGAGCACCTCACACTTGGTGGAACAACAGGCTCTGATGCTGAAGCTGCTTGGCAGCGGTTGAGGTTGAACAACAACTGGCCAGATGGGCAAGGTATACTGGAGAGCATGTACTCGCCGTATCATGCTGAAATGATTGACGCTTGCCAGCCGTGCAAGCCCAGGTTGTAGTCAGATGCTGTACAGGTTGAAGTTGGGGTCATCATGGTGGCTGTAGTCGGCGTCTTCGTTGATGGGGGCAACACTGTTTCTGCCAATGCACCTAACCTGGATTCTGCGCTGGCCCTTGTACCACAATCTAAAATTACAGGGCCTAGGCTGAGCATTCAAGGTTTGCAATGCTTGATGGCATCAGATGACTTGTTGTTGCAAGTTCTGGGGTTGGAGTTGGGGTTGATGCCCAGATCGCTCATGCTATTGCTGCGCTGTTGATGTTGATGCCAAGAGCCTTAGGATATGGCCATCATTGCAAGCTGGCAGGTACCCACCCTTGATATATATTATATATGCACTAGTGGTGCGTATGCAGTTGTGAGTAATGTAGCAGACAGACAATCACCTCACATCTTTTGGTTCATGACACACTGTAACACTCTGTGTCTCTTTTACACAGCCAGGGTTGCCAAGTCGCATTCACAGTGGCACATAACAGCAGTGCAACCGACGGGTACCCGGTTTCAATGGCCTCATCATGAGCACCACAGCTAGACATCGCTGCTACTCATACGCTATGTCCATAACAAGACTGCTTGCCGGCCTTCGACTCGCAACTCGCAACTGCTCTACCACACCTCTGCTACACTGCTGCTTCTACTAGCCAGCTTCTCTCCGTCTTCAACTAGCTATAGGCAAGATCTCCAGCAGTACTGAATCTCTATTACACCTACCACGGTGACACACATGGCTCAGGCCGACGGAAATAACAAGAGGGCAGACCATTTTTTGTACTGCCCTGGCTCCCCCTCCCCTCCGTTTGGAAGACTGAGCCAGGAACTGAAACAACCACAAAGACACCAAGTATGCCAGAAAACTGCCAACATGCTTATTACAACCAAGGCACATAGGGTGGTCAATCCCACAAGCAGAAGACAGAAAGACTGTCAAGGCAAAAACCATCAAACCACAAGCATATCAACCAAGACCAGCTTGTAGTACAATCATATGCAGAAATGTGACCAGGCGCAATCAAAGCACCTTGAATCAATACTTCCGGTGTCATACTTCCTCCTTTGTGCTGTTGACAAGAGATGCAGGATGCCAGAGAAATGCCAGCAAGATAATGGTGGTGACTGCATCACAACCAACTGAGCAAGACAGGCAACACATAAGAAACACACTGAACTTCAGTGTCTTAGTAAGCACCCAATGGCTACTAGGCTAATGGTTTTGTCTTGCACATTCAGCTGCTGTTGTACTGCCTGGGTTTAGTGCCCTTGGCCCAAGGGCACAGTGTGCTACTGCCATTGCAGCTTTGATAAGCACGGTGCACACATTGAGCATGCCAATGACACTCACTGTCTCACACCCAGCTAGGACAACACTGTCCAACAATCCACCATCCAGCCATGCAGACTGCAATGACCAAGGGGGTGATCTTGACCAATGACACTCACTGTCTCACTCCCAGCTAGGACAACACTGTGCTTTTTGTTTTGTGTCTGTTACAAGGGGGTGGTCTCCTGAGGACCAGCCAGCTCTGCTGCTCAGGTCTCAGTACTGTCAGGCCAGTACTGCCCCGGCCAAAGGTCAACCAGGTTGACCAATGACACTCACTGTCTCACACCCAGCTAGGACAACACTGTCCAACAATCCACCATCCAGCCATGCAGACTGCAATGGCCAATGGGTATTTGGTTTGTTTTGTGTCTGTTACAAGGGGGTGGTCTCCTGAGGACCAGCCAGCTCTGCTGCTCAGGTCTCAGTACTGTCAGGCCAGTACTGCCCCGGCCAAAGGTCAACCAGGTTGACCAATGGCACTCACTGTCTCACACCCAGCTAGGACAACACTGT